>SKCR01039136.1:0-61680 GCA_019454045.1 Zanthoxylum bungeanum | reverse complement strand
TCTTTATTTACTTTTCAGCAATTTACTTTATGTCTTTTATTTTATTTAAGTTTTTACTAGCCCTAGTTATGTGTCGTAACTAAGTTAGTTATCTGGGGTTGTGATGAATTCCAATAACACCGGTTTATAAGGGTTATTTTATAGTTTGGGTAATATAAAGGTTTACTTATAAGTCTTAAGCTTAGTGCTTCATGTTAACTGGCCATTAATAAGATTGATATGGTAACTTAAAATAACTTGACAAAGGAATTTTAGGTTTTAGCCCTAGACTTAAAAGCCTACGATCTTCCTTGAGGATATATAACCCTTTAATAGATTTCCTTACAGGATAGACATATACCTGTCCGGCGGGGTAGCCATAATTGGAACTTAATCTTAATAAATCCAGGTAATTTGGTTGACATAGACATATGGTTCAATTGGGTTACACTGGGTATTTGCATCTGACCATCGACATAAGCTTTTGCATAATTTCGTGTTCCAGGTCAGTAAACCGAAATATTACAACAAACATGAAATAACCACTTCATCTTTAAAAAGATAATGGAAGAAATCACAACCCTGGATAGTTTTATAAATTTGAATTTTCCTCAACCTACTTTCGCGTAATTTTATTTACTTTTTTTAAGTTTAAAGTCATCACCCAATCAATCAATCAATCTGTTAGATACTAGTAATCATTTGGCCTCATAAAAATTAATAGCTTAGGTTTTAAGTCCTCGTGTGATCGATATTTTTTATACTACTGAACGATAAGTGCGCTTGCGTTATACACGTGTGATTTCACATCGGTCAGTAAGATATACCTTAGGAAGCAAGTTTTGAATACTGGAGAAGAGGCTAGTGTCGCGACATCTAATGGCCAGATCGCGACGCGTACTAGGAAATTTTCACCCATTCATTTCTAGAATATAAGCATCGCGACGCCAAGGGACTTGCATCGCAACGCATAGAACAGAGGATGCTCATTGGATTGTCAGTATGTGTGAGTGTCGAGGCGCTCAAGGGGCAGCGTCGTGACGCGTGATTAGAATTTTCTCTAAATCAGTTTTGGTTTAATTCAGTTTCACCCTAGCGTGTTAGAGGCGACCCTAAGGGTCTCGTATCAGCTCACATATACACATTACATCATGATGAACGCATGATACGTATTAAAGTAATGACAAGTACTTAAATAAATATATTTAGCCTTATTCTGTAATGTATTCCCCAGTCCATTTTCTAATCAAGTTTACCGATTATAGATCATCGCAGGAACCGTAGTTTCCTTCGACAAGAGTAAACAATGCCAGCCGAATTCCAAATCTATGAGTGGACACTCTTTTCCTTTGATTTTTCATTATGTTATTTTAATAACAGACTTATTTTTATGTATTTAGGGCATTAGCCGAGTTTACTTTCAGATACGTTCTAAAAAAATGATTTGAGAAAAATTTAGAAAAGTGATGATCTTGTCTTTTCGAGGCATTGGGAAAAACCCACCTCAGTATACAACTTGACTCAGATATAGAATTGACGGATAGAACGTATGCGCATGTAGAGGAATGAGGGGACGGCGATACGTAACACCCTCATATCCTAGTTTAGGACTAGGGATGACTGATGCCCCTGGATCCTAGTTCAGGGTCAGGCAGTAGCATAGACCTGCACTCCTGGCTCTAGTTCAGTGGCTTGGGGGGGCAATACGTAACGCCCTAAGACTACTAGTTAGGCGTATGGGGGGACGGTGACATATAAGACCCTCACACGTCAGGTTTTTCAGACATAGATTTTTCAGAGATAGATTTCAGAGACAGAAATGAAAGTTTTGAGAATCCGTTTTCAAAAGAAAATATTTTATGAGAATTTAAGAGACCAACAAACTAAAAGTAGTTTTCAGAAAAAAATTTCCAAAAAGAAAGTTGTTTTCAGATAATGAAAGAATTTCAGGAAAGATGGTTTGTGATGAATTTGATTTTAGAACCACAGATTTTCAAAAAGTATTTTAGTACCTATTTTTTGTAAATTGTCCACTCACTTAGATCGTTCAAATGATCTAACTCCCTCACTCCTAGTTTTTCTGTTTTACAGGTTACTTAGAGGACGAGATCGGGAGGATGGTTACTGATGGCAGTCAATAGGGTATTTGGATTCAGCAGATTGAGTCAAGTCAATACAGAAATAGAGTACAGTCAGAGTCAAGAAAAGTTAATGATTCATGCATCATGTGTAGTCGAGTTCTTATGTGTAACAAATTTAAAATGTCATGAGTAGAGTTGTGAAAGAAATATTGTTATTATACTATTATGATTATTTGAGAAGTATTTCACGTTTATGTAAAGGGCAATGGTCTCTATATTTGAGTTTATATAATGATATAAGTTCAGTAATGGTGGTTATCGTCATAGGCTCAAGGGTTAGGATGGCCTATTCCCTGCCGGTAGCATCTCCTGGTTGTGGATGTTACAAAGATGGTATCAGAGCCAAGTCTAGGGAGTCGGTGACTATAGTGGATAGAGTGTTGTGGTCTTGTATACGTAGTATGCCTAGGATACTAGTATATGAGACATTACCTCTCCAGTATCCGATCCTTGAGTACATCCTCAAGCTCCATAGACAGGTCTGTAAGAATTCCAAAGTTATCTGAATTCTCTTTCTAGTAAAAGTAACCAAAATTCTTGTTCTAGTTAAGGATTCTTCTGTAGTAATCCCGGCTTATTAGCCGAAGTTCAAGACAAGTTGGGAGAACAGATAGTAAAGTTCTAAGAATAGTTACCCAATAAAGTAGGAAGAGAAAGAGAAAGTTAGAAAGAAAAGTAAGGAATGATATATAGATACTCAAGTAACCAGAGATAATAAGTGGGAGAAATACAAAAAAAAATGATAAAGAGAGCACTAGAACTTATAGCAGTAAACAAGAATACAGTAAACCTAAGTAAGAGTAAAAGTGCCAAATAGACCCATGTAAGGTCTCACCTCTTTCGTAAGATTCATTCCTTCTTTAGAAAGTTCCTTCAAGCTAGATCATTAGCCTTTGAATACTCCTCATAGATGGTAAGCCCTCCGAATAGCAAAGGAAAGTCGGAAGCAGAAATGAGGTAAGAAATCAGAATTAGACATGGGAGTTCCGATATATCTGAGATGTTAAAAAGGGAGAAGAGATTACGAGCCCCAAACCCAGACCCACAAGCAAGCAAATAGAGGCCGTAAGTGGAAGTTATTAGTTACCTTATCCCAAGCGACCTGACACGGATGCGACCCTAAGCTACCCAGAGTATTACCTTTTTAGTAATATTGGTTGAGGAAGTTGTCTTGCATGAGTTTATCTCATACCTATCTTGCATGAGTAATAGGCCCCATCAAGACATAGAGTACCAGAACAAGAAATGACGACACCCGTAGAGACGTATAATGATTATCCCAGCCTGTGTCAGCATAAGAAAAGATAACCTTCAGGAAACTCAGTTCGCATGATGTTAATATTCTAAGACAGAAGTAGTGAATTTGGAAGGATGGTCTACCCAGAAGAAACCAAAAAGACTTCTAAGGTCAGACAAATAAGAACCTGATCTAAACTAAGATGAGTAAGGTTACACTAACAGTGGGAACTTATAGAACATCCCAATACCAGAAGGAACCCGTGTAAGATTAGAAGAATAGACCTAAGAGATTAGAGACACTCAGGATTTAACGAAGTATACCAGTGAGAATGGTAAGATCGGAGTGCCATAGCTGTGATCTATAGTAAGAAGTATAGATCCAGAAGAAAACTCATAAGACGAATGACTACCATCCTCGGTAACACAATCTAAAGCTAATAAATAGAATATATAAACAAATCAAAAGGATACAGTTAGTGACAAGGAAATTCAGCAAGTGTGGTGACACAGATAACGTAGCTTGAGGACAGTAAGTAAAAGAAGACTTTGAGATGGTTGATAAATATTGAGAAATTTCAAGACATGAGATGGTCGATGCTTCTTCCAATGGAACAAATAGTCAATAACAGAGATGCATACTTACATATCTCTATGGAATACAGATACTCACCCTTCTATAAAAAGCTCATTAAGAAGAAGAATTAATAAAATTTTGTAATTGATGAATTAGACGAATCGCGAAATGGCTAGACAGCCAAACCAATGAGTCAACGAAACATAGATAAGAAGCGAGAGATATAATAATTCGAATTCACGGTGAGTCAAGCAAAAACTAGAAGCCATCATTAATGTGGTAACCCTTAAAGGATTAAAGACTCAAAAGTGTAAATGGATCAGAAAGAACGACTTTCAGGAATATAGTTTATAACTCATATAGACATAACTAGAATTGTAAAAGTTGATGCCCCTCAAAATAAAAATACCGATGCAGAGGAACCATAAGTTCCATAAATAGTTAAGAACAAGAAAGAAGACAGAAATGACGTCAAGTAAAAGATAAAGGTGGAACTGTGAGAAATAACAACAATAGAAAAAGATGATAGAAGTGTATAGTGATGAGGAAGATTTTCAATGGTATTATAGAATAGTAAGTTTTTTTCCAGAGTTGGGATAAAACTAGAATTCTATTATATTAGTAAAGGGAGAAAGATAATGATAGAGACCCGTATGTTTCCCTTCGCATCGTATTGTTAAGGATAATGCATATGATGACTTGAAAAGAGATTTCTTGAAGTATAATCTAGAGACGATCAAGAAAACTAAGAATACCGAAATAGTTGAGAGTGAGATAGCACCTGACAAGATAAGACTCGAGGGATAATTGAAAGTGGAGTATTCTAGAGCGCAAATAGGCAAGAAAAGAATAGTCGGCGTGAAGACAGTAATCGTACTGGTACTAGTAAAGGAATTAAATATGCAAAAGAGCATGAACATAAACCAGAATAGAATAACCAGTGTTAACATTAATAGTAAAGAACATTGTTTAAACCTAAAAGTGCATACAATCAGGCTCAACATAGATATCTTGTCTTAACCCTTTAGCCAATCGAGAAGGATCGCCAGAAAAACTATCCAGAAGTAACATTCCAAATTGGGATCCTTCGGTTGATACTGATAGTATAAGAAAAGTTAGCTATGAGTTATGAAGTCCTAAATCCATAGATAGTTGAAAATGTCAGAACTCGCAGGAAAGAGCTATGAGTTAAGCAGTGGGAGTTTTGTAAGGGGAAAAGAAAATGGGTCAAATAGTTAACCAAGATATAATCATGGATGTTAGAATAAGATCTACTATGTGGAGCTAATGAAATACCTAATAAGATATATCTTATATGATCATTAAAGTGGTCATACTATAAAAAGTAACTGAAGAACCTGAGGTCTACTTAAGTCAAGGAAACGAAAGTCATTGGCTTTAGTGCAAAAGTACAATAATGATACCTTAAACAAGAAGAATAATAGAAATCCCTAAAGATAACTAGGAATTATTATTGTCATGGCAAGAGATATAAGAGGTTTCAAATCAGAATGGAACTAAGATAATTGAGACGATAGGCCACAAATATAGTACAATTTTGGAACTGATAACTCATATGAATAGTTGAGATAAAGAAGGTTTAGAGGTTTAGAAATAAGATTTACTTGATGCGTAAGGGTAGTTGAAGTATGACGGTAAGTGTAAAGTACTAAACAGAAGCTCATGGAATGAAAATAAGGAATTATCTTTCAGTTAGAAATTCAAGGGATTATTCACTAAGGACCGCGAACCTTGAAGTGGTATGTACAAAAATGACAAGAGATTTCCAGGGGTTTTAATATTACGTTTTCATATAGGAGAGCAGAAAGAAAAGTAAGGAAGATAAGAATAGCATAAACACAAGATATCCTCCAACCAAGACGAATCTGCGAGTAGGAATGATTCGAGGACGAATCTTATTTAAGGGGGGATAATTTGTAACGACCGAAAATCTCAATTACTGTTATGTTGTGGGACGAGTATCACATAACATAAATTATGTTTGGACACGTATACATTCATGAAATGATTGTAGGGGACATTCGACAAAATTCTTCGAGATTCTGATACGAAATGGTACGATGTTCCACTCCGGACAGTCCATGGTTTTTAGACCATAACGTTCTCATACGAACTCTGATTTTTATAACTTATATATCTTCGGAAATCTAAGATCGATATCTACAACTTTCACGTTGAACAGTTTTCCAAATTCTGAGAAAACTAGGTCGAATTGGGGATTTTATAAGACCCTCTGTACAGTGATGAAAATAGACATAAATAAGGAAATTACTCTTCAAACCCAAGCCCAAATTTTTTTCATTATGGCCCAATAACTCTAAATATCCCTCAAACCCCTAAAATCCTCTAGAAAGGACTAAACAAATCAAGAAGAAGAAAATGAGTTAATGGCCCTAGTATATAAAGGTTACTATTTTGCATCTTCAAAAGAGAAGGAAAACAATAGAGAAACGTGAGAGGGGAGAAAGAAAGAGAAGGAAAGAAGAAAAATGAGAGAGAGAGAGAGAAAGAAAAAGAAATGAAGAGGAACCGAGTATCAAACCCTCATTTATCAAGCTAGGAGGATGATTGCCAACCATTGAAGGCTTGAAAGATGAAGAAAAACTAGTAAATTAAGGTAAGAGATTATGACCCAAATTTTAATTATGAAATCTTGATGGTATGAAGTTATGATAGTTTTAATGGCATATTAGGAATTGTATATAGTAAGAAAATGAGCATGGAAATGATTGTATTGAGTAATGCCCAAGTATTGAAAATCCTAGATGATGATCTAAGTTAGAGTTATGAGATTAGGAGTTGAATTGATGTTGGAGTGTTGTTTTAACATAATTGAATATTGAGGTTAAAGAATGGTTTATGTATAATTGAATTATGAGAGGTTGGAAATACATTTGGGTAAGATAGACCTTAGGAAACAAGTTTTGAATCCTGGAAAATAGACTAGCGTCGCGATGCACAAGGGCCAACATCGCGACGGGTATTGGGAAATTTTCACACGTTTGTTTCTGGAATGTGAGCATCCTGACGCATTAGGACTTAGGTAGCGATGCATAGAACAGAGAATGCTCACTGGATTATAAGCATGTGTGAGCGTCGCGATGGTCAAGGGGCAGCGTTACGACGCATGATCAGAATTTTCTCCAAATAAGTTTTAGTTCAATTCAATTTCACCCTAGCGTGTTAGAGGCCACCCTAAGGGTCTCGTATCAGCTCGCATATACACATTACATCATAATGAACGCATAATACACATTAAAATAATGACACGTACTTCAATAAATATATTTAGCCTGATTCTGTAATGTTTTCCCCAATCCATTTTCTAATCAAGTTTATCGATTATAGATCATCGTAAGAACCCTAGTTTTCTTCTACAAGAGTAAACAATGCTAGTCGAATTCCAAATACGTGAGTGGACACTATTTTCATTTGATTTTTCATTATGTTATTTTAATAACATACTTATTTTTCTGCATTTAGGGCATTAGCGAGTTTATTTTCAGATATGTTTTTAAAAAAAATAATGATTTGAGAAATGATTTAGAAAAGTGATGATTTTATCTTTTCGAGGCATGAGGGAAAAACCCACCTCAGTATGCAACTTGACTCAAATATGGAATTGACGGATATAACATGTGCACATGTAGAGGACTGAGGGGACGTCGATACGTAACGCCATCAGATCCTAGTTCAGGACTAGGGATGACTGATGCCCTTAGATGCTAGTTCAGGGTCAGGCAGTAGCATATATCCACACTCCTAACTCTAGTTGGTGGCTTGGGGGACGACGATACGTAACGCCCTAAGACCACTAATTAGGCGTATAGGGGGACGGCGACACGTAACGCCCACATACGTTAGGTTTTTCAAACAGAGATTTTTCAGAGATAGATTTCAGAGACAGATTTACAAAAGAATAAGGTTTTTCAAAAATAAAACTTTTCAGAGGTAAATTTCAGAAAAAGAAAGGAAAGTTTTGAGATAATGTTTTCAAGAGAAAATGTTTATGAGAATTTAAGAGACCAACAAACTAAAAGTAATTTTTAGAAAAGTTTTCCAGAAAGAAAACTGTTTTCAGATAATGAAAGAATTTCCGAAAAGATGGTTTGTGATGAATTTGATTTTAGAACCACGAATTTTCAAAAAGTATTTTAATACCTATTTTTTTAAACTGTCCACTCACTTAGATCGTTCAAACGATCTAACTCCCCCACTCTCAGTGTTTCTGTTTTGCAGGTTAATCGGAGGACGAGCTCGATAGGATGGATACTGATGGCAGTCACTAGGGTATTTGGGTTCCCCAGATTGAGTCAAGTCAAGACATAAATAGAGTACAATCATCGTTAAGAAAAGTTAATGATTTATGCATCATGTGCAGTTGAGTTTTTATGTGTAACGAATTTAAAGTGTCATGAGTAGAGTTGTGAAAAAAAGTATTGTTATTATACTATTATGATTATTTGAGAAGTATTTTAGGTTTATGTAAAGGGCAATGGTCTCTATGTTTGAGTTTGTATAGTGATATAAGTTAAGTAATGGTGGTTATCGTCATAGGCTCAGGGGAATAGGACGGCCTATTCCCTGCCGGTAGCATCTTCGAATTAGGGATGTTACAACGGTGACCTTGATTCAGGATCGTCTATATGGTGCCATGAGAATGAAGGCACCTTATATGATATGATCATAAAAGACTGGACCTTGATAGAAATGATTTTCTTATAATATCTGTTAAATAAAGAAATTCATTTCAATCTACTAGATAGTCATATATGGATTGTCTAAATCCTGAGTGTGCTACGAACTCTTACATGGCAGGCTATGTTCTTTGATTTATAAAGGTGTGGTTTGTGTAGAATTCCCAATAGCTACGTACTTTGGGGGCATGGTTTGGTGTATAGCTGTGGACGTTTCACATAAATATGAAATTCACCCTTCTTGCGGGAAGTAGAAGAGTATCTTCCTTAAGGGTTGATTCGGTGCTTGAACGATTAAAGCGCTCAAGTCTTTCTATTACGAATATTTCATATAAGTTATGAACAAATCGTTCATTAGAGAATCAATAGTGCTTAAGGTAAAAAAACTAATTAGAGGGGTATAACGGAGCTTTTGACCTGGCTCTAATTATGAGATACTTGTGAATGGTCAATCCATATGTAACGACTATATCGATGGACACCAATGTAGTTCGTCTTATTTTATATAATTATAGCAACGAGAGCGCAGCTTTAGGTTTTTAGTAGAATAACTTAAAGTTAATAATTCAGAATATTTAATTAAAGAGTTTAATTAATATTTCAGGATTATTGGAGCTCGGAACTGTAGGTTATTTGGTCCCCGTGTTAGCTTGTTATACTGTAGTGAATTAAATATAATTGGACAGTACAATTATAAACTCCCATATGTTATGATTATTAATTTAAATAACAATACATTTTTCACACCTAAAACTATATATTAATTTTAATATATAGTTTTCAAAATAAATAATTATATGATAATTATTTATTTTAAATCTTATTATTAAATTATATTGTATAATTTAATAAAGATTTTGAATTAATGGATTTCCAAAATATGTTTTGAAAACACTTGATTTGGAATAGAAGTTACATTGTTTTATTTAGTAACATGTTAAAAGTCATTATGATGACATTTATCATAAAATATTTCTTTGTAACAAAATGGTCTAATGGCTGAAATTTGGGCAAGAGTTTTGGCAATTTTTTAGACAACCTAAACCTTAAATATAAATAGGAAAAATATTTTCCTTTTTACCATAATCTCATTCTAAGAAACCCTAGCCACCTTTTGTTCTTAATTTTTCTCTCAAGAGTTGTAGAAAAATAGTGAAGAACAAAACGAAAACTAAAATAAAATTTTTAAAAATAATATAGAACTCCATTTTCTCCTTTCGGTTGGTCACGACAGCGAGCAGAAAAATCTGCTCACTACCGCACTTTGTATTCCTTATTGGTGCTTTGTTTTGTTGTGTTTTCATGCAGAATATTTTGAGAACACAAATGACTATTTGTGAACATTTTAGGGCTTTTTGGAGTGGTTATTTTGGCCAAAACAGTGGCAGAAAAATCAATACACAACAGTTAGTAAAACAGTGTGCTGCTTGCGCGTGTAAGGGGATTTCGGTGTGCAAAACAGTCCAATTTTTGGGCTGCTATTTGGGGCTGTTAAAATCATCAAAAATTGAAGAAAAACGAGTCTAAGAGGCATGGACATTTTTCGTTAAATAAGAGGAAGAGCGTAAAATTTTCAAGATCGATCCAGGTGTCTAACACACCCCCGCCGCATGGGAAATCATTTCCTACAACATCGTCAATTCTTAAATTTTGGTGGAGACTGCGGGACAACTCCACCATGCACAATGAGTCTCTTATGCTAGAATGTTTGTGGGCTGGGGAACCCCCGGACATTCAGAGCCTTAAAATAAATTCTCTATGTAAATAAAGTCAGTTTTTTTTTTTTTTGTGAAACAAAATTATCTTGTAAGAAAATGGAGAAAATTAGATGTAGGGTGGGCTTTGACTGTTGTTTAGTTGTTAGAAGGGTAAGCTTGAGTAGTGGAGTTGCTTTGATATGGAATAATGAGACAAATGTTCAGATCATATCCTTCATCACACTCCATATCGACATGTTAATTCAAAAGGAGGATGGGATTAAATAGAGATTTACAGAGGTGTATGGGCAACCAGATACCAACCAACGGAAACACAACTGGTGTTTGCTAAGAAAATTAGCTAGCATGTAAGCATGTTTACTCTTCCTTGGCTTTGCGGAGGTTACTTCAATGAAATTTGGAGATGGATTAAAAGTTGGGTTGTAAAGCTAGAAATTTGATGCTGATTTTGGGTTTAAAAGACGCAATAGTGGATGCAGTACTAGAAGATTTGGGGTATGATGGTACCCATTCACATGGTCCAACAAAAGGTATAAGGGGCATCAGTGGAAGAGCGCCTGGATAGATTCCTTGTTAATTCAGCTTGGAGATCCATGAATGTGTTGCTAACTTCTCAGTATATTGAATCATGAAGTTCCGACCACAGCCTTGTTTTGGCTGTATCAATAAGGAATAAGAGAGGAATGTTATGCGGAAGAAATAAGGGAGACATTTCTTCTATGAAGATATGTGGCACCCTTACGCTGAATGTAACTGTAGGGAAACATCATTCTTAATATTTTCAGGGAACAAATCCATAATGGTCCACTTAGGATCTAACCATAATGCCTTTCTCAATGAGTAATTGTCCTATATTTATAGGAGGGGAGTCAAGTTACTATACCATCACATGCATGGCTTCCTAGTCACTCACATGCACTTAGAAGCAAGCATTGATTACTATGTAATCACATGCATTTGAATGTTTTGATTACTATTTAACCATATGTATTTGGTAACTTAATGACTTCCTCTAACCCCTCCAAAAATATTACCATCATGGGTGTACCACATGTTCCCAATTAACATTTTCTAAATGTTATTTTCTAACATTTCTAACATCTCCCACTCACACATGATGAGATCAACATTTTTATTATCACTATAAGAATAATTCATATTTAGCAATTGTATCGTGCGACCAGCATACTTTGAGAGCTCACTTGTTATACATCTATTAGGAATATATAGCTACTTGAATGATAGATAAAACCATAATGGATTAGGCATGCAATATCCTCAATCATTTATCACATTATATCTATCTCGATCTCTTTTGGAATGTAATGTTTATTTTGTATTCATAATCATGTTTTATCACATAGAACAACATAATTGGTCGATCGATGAATACAAGCTAATGCGATATTACTCATATAATAATCTTTCTTTTTTCGACTCCCTCAACCTTGATTCAATCGCTTTTCCAGATATGTTCTTTTGGATCGAATCTCTCATGATCCTTCAGTAACACTCCAAGGTAATGATCATCAATTCTAAGTTTTGAGAAGCAGACAAGAGTATAAATGGTATAACGTGAGATTAAAATAATCTCAAGGGTCTCACACAATATCAAGACTAAGATCTTTACTTGTATTACCCTCAATAGTCGTAATTGTACACATGATATGAAAACATATGTTACAGTATTCTCTCATTTCCAATGGAGCGTATGTCTCATAAAATACCGTACAAATGATAGTTTAAACAAACACAATGTCTAACTTTTATCTGACATTAAGACAAGTAAGGTGAAATGAAATTATTCACCTTCAGTCATATCACAGAGAAAGTGACCTCATAACGACATTACCTAATTTTCAAGCTTGAGCTCTTTAAATTATCACCCAAATAATTAGCTTAAAAATTTGACTCATCTCCCATTAACACAAAGTTATGGAGGCGATTGCCTGTGTGAGAGAGCCAATCATTCACTTGTCTGACATACTTCTCATACTAATTAATAGTATATTTGCTTAAACATGTATCAACATAGTAACATGTAAGCATTGAACACAAATATCAATGAGAATTAACATTAGTAAACATTATTGGGAAAAATAACACATCATAATATATAAGTACATTAACATCTATGTAATCCCTGAGTTTTTACATGTCTAATAGAGACATCTTTAGGAACAGTCCTAGTCAATGGATCTGTTTCCATCTCTTGTGTAGAAATGTAATTCATGTTTACCTCTTTTTGTGCAACTATGTCTTTTACTAAGTCATGTTTGGTATCTATATGTTTCATTTTACAATGGAATTTTGGGTCTTTTGTGTAGGCTATTGTTGCTTCATTATCATAGTTAACTAATATTGGATCAGCAGCATCATTTGGCATACCCAAATGATCCAAGAACCTTTTCAATCACACAACTTCTTGTACTGCAGATGAAAAAGCCACAAATTCAGCCTTCATTGTGAGTAATGATATGCAAGATTGTTTCTTACTGCTCCTCAATATGGCACCATTTTTTAGTAAGAAAAAATAAAACCGGAGGTAGATTTCTTTCATCTAAATATCCTCCCCAATCAGCATCGGTATAGCCTGGCAGTTGCAGATCATTCCCTTGATAGCATAATGAGTAATCAATTGTCTATTTCAGATACCTAAATATTCTTTTAACTACTTTCCAATATGCTAGTCCTGGATTGAATTGGTATCTACTTAGCATTCCAACAATGAAACAGATATCAGGTCTCATACACAGCGTTGCGTACATTAAACTTCCAATTGCACTAGCATAAGGAACTCTTTTCATTTGTTCCTTTTCTTGTGGAGTTTAATGACACAATTTACGACTTAAAGCTTCAATTTTCATGATAATGGTATCCATAGGTTTGCAAGCCTGCATTTGGAAGCGTTCAGGAATATTCTTTGTGTATGACTCTTGTGAATGAGATAATAATTTCTTTGACTGATTCCTTGAGATCTTAACCCCAAGAATATATACAGCTTCACCTATTTTTCATCTCGAAGTTAGATGATAACCATCATTTGATGTGTTTTACAAACTTCTTATCATTTACCGCTATAAGTATATCATCCACGTACAAAAATAAGATAATGAACTTATCTTTATCTCTCTTGGTGTACACACAGTGATTCTAATCTATCATTATGAAATCATTCGAAATGCTTGTATTGTGGACTCGCATATACCATTATCTAAATGATTGTTTGAGATCATATATAGACTTCAAAAGTCTACATACTTTCTCATTTTCATTTTCTTTTATGAAACCTATTTATTGTTCCATGTAGATTTCTTCATCAAGTTCTCTATTGAGAAAAATAGTCTTACATCTATTTGATGTAATTCTAGATCCATGCTCGTTACTATAGTCAGAATCAAGCGAATTGAGGTAAACCTTACAACAGGTGAAAAAGTCTATTCTAGTCAATTCCTTCATGTTGTGTATACCATTTTGCTACAAGTCGTGCTTTATATCTTTCGATATTGCCATCGGCATTACGTTTTATTTTAAGAACCTATTTGTTCTTGATAGATTTGCGTTCTTTGGGTAGATCAACCAGTTCCCAAACTTTGTTGGACCTCATTGACACAATTTCTTATTCCATTGGTTTCATCTATTTTTTCCTTAGCATGACACTGAAGAGCCTCTTTTATATTTCTAGGCTCTTCATCCTCTTGAGGTAGAATAATAAAGGCCTTTGATATCGAAACGATGTCGAGGAATGCCTATACGATTACTACGTCATAATTCGGATTTTGGTTGTGAACTAATTCCTCATTTTTCATATTATGCCCATTTGGATTATGCACATTACTCCCACTTGGATTATGTACATCACTCCCACTTGGATCACGTAAAGGAGACTAATGTAAAACTAATTTATCATTTTGAGATTCATGTTAAACTGATTCATCATATTTTCTCAAATTTCTCTCATCAACATCACTCCCATTTGAATTAGGTAAACCTGAGTGTTCACCAATTATGAAATTCATGAGATCCCGAGTTTCATATAAAGATAAATCTTGACCTATCTCTCCCTACTTAGGAAAATCATTTCTAAGAACGTGATATCTCGTGATTTAAATTTTATCACGCCTCCACTTTCATGTTCAGCTATGCAAACATATACATTTGATTGTTTAGAATATTTTATGAAGATACATTTTTTTCCTCTTGGGCTTAATTTTCAATGTTCGTGAGAACTCACATGGACATAGACCGCACAACCCCAATGTTTCAGAAAGTGAAAATATAATTTGCGACCTGTCCATAAATCATATGGTGTGGTGGCAACCGATTTTGATGGCACTCGGTTAAGTATATATGTGGCAGTAAAAAATGCATCACCCTAATAGGTTATAGGCAAATTTGCTTGTGCCATCATAGACCTAACTATTTCAAGAAGATATCTATTTCTTCTTTCCGCAACACCATTTTGTTGAGGAGTAGTAGCAGGAGTAGTCAACTGGAAACTAATTCTCTGAACTGATTATATAAGTACTCACGATCACGGTCAGTGTGTAACGCTTTAATTTTCCTATCTAATTAATTTTCCATTAAATTCATAAATTTCTTAAAACATTCTAATGCTTCATATTTATGAGTAATCAAATAGACATAACTAAAGCGTGTGAAATCATCTATGAATGTGATGAAATAAGATACTTCATGTCTTACTCTGACATTCAATGACCACATATATCTGAATGGATTATTTTTAATGAATATTCTGCTCTAATTCATTTTCCAAATGGTTTTCTCGCAGTTTTTCCAGCCAAACAATATTCACAGGTTAACAAATCTACATTTTCTATGTTTCCCAGAAAGTCTTCTTTGGCTAATCTTTTCACTCTTTGTTGGTCAATGTGGCCAAGTCTAGCATGCCACATATTTACATCACTATCATTACTGACAGATAAAGTAACAAAAGAAAAAAAATTGTGATTAAGACATTCATTATTTAATACAATAAAGCCATCCAGAAAATAACCAGAACCATAAAGTATTGTACTTAAGTAAAAATCAACACCAAATTTATGGAAGTTCAAGTTGAAACCTAAATTAACCAAAACCATCATAGAAACTAAATTTCGGCGAATTTGTGGAGCAAACAATACATCATGTAGGAGTAAACTTTTTCTGGCATGCATGACTAACTTGCATGTACCCACTTCTTTGACTTCAACTCGTGGATTGTTGCCGACGTATATCTAATTCACCCCAAATGAAAATCGTCGAAATTCTACGAAGGCATCTCTATCCTTCGATACATAGTCTGTGGTTCATAAGTCTACAGTCCACAAAAGATAATATTCAGTCAAAAAATCCGAACTCGAAAAACATATTTCATTTAAATATATATTAAAGGTATTCACCTTTTTAGGCTCGATGCAGTCACGAGCAAAATGACATTTTTTACCACAGTTAAAACATTTAACCTTTACCATATTTTTCTTTTTGGTAGGACATTTTCCTTTCCTATATTGGTTAATTTTCTATTTATTTCCTTACTTGGAAGAATATTGTTCTTTTCTAAACTGAATCCCACCATCATGAAATTTTCTTTTCTTCCTAAAACCCTCAGGTTTTCTAATTTTTGTCATATACACTTCAGTATTTTACTTAGCGGCTGCAAGGCAGTCACTCTCTAACTCTAGGTGGCGTTTAGCATCATCAAAGTTTTGATGCTTTCATTTTGGGGCTGTTAAAATCAATCTTCATATGCTCCCAGCTATTTGGAAGAGAACGAATGACCGCTTGGACCTTTTGTTCATCTGTAGGAACATGACTAGCATCTATTAGTTTGAAATTTTCCTCAAGTGTTTTGACATAGTGAACTCAGGGCATTTCTGTTGGGGTTGGTTCTTAGAGCGCCAATTCGGACCGTATTTATGTCTGATTAATGAATATGAACATCCCATTTTTCCATAATATTACTTATTTATGGTTGCACCTCTTGTTTTTATATACGTATTTGATCTGATTACGATTAGATTGAAACTAAATGTCCAACACATTTTGATTAAAATCAAACCCAATTTTACATGCTCAAAGTCTCGGCAATGGTGGGAAATTTATATCCGATTTGGTTTCAATCCAATTAAATCCACAATCGACATAAATCAACATTCCCGAATGATTTCCAATTCATCCAATGAACAAAAATTCAAAAATTCCAAGACAATAAGGGCTTCAATACTTTCGGCCAAGCTAAGTATTTTGGGGAAAAATGTTCCAAACAATTTTTCAACAAATTGATCCAATCAATCATCATATAAAACACATTCAAGCATACATAATCATCCAATTTCATAATTTATGCTCAAAATCAATTATACCCAAATTTTAAGCCCTAAACATTTCATGCTCAAACCTTGCTCTAGATGCCATTGTTGGTTTCTATTAAGGTCTCAAGATCAATAATAAGCATGAAATATGTGCGAATACAAATCAACGAAGTTGCGGAATACTCACATCGATCGGTTGAGCGACGCGGAGATGAATAAAAACATAAAATATGCTCGGCAGTGGACTGCACAGCTCACTGGTTTTGGCATCCTCCATGGTTAGTTTTTGAGCTCCTTCGTCAAGCTCCAAGCTTCGTCGAACGACTCCCGGCTCATGGGTGGTTTTCCCTATCACCTTCGCATGTCTCTCAGAGTGCCAGCTCTTGTGATTTTTGCCAATAAATCACACACTCAAGCTTCCATATCTCACGGTTTTGACAGAAACCAGTGAGCATTTTGCCCCTCCATGGGCGTGAGAGGAGAAAGAAATGGAGGAGAGAGAGAGATAAATGTGTAATGGTTTTTGTTACCAAAAAATTGGTAATAAATTTTCCAAAAACAAATACCAAATTTTGCCTCCAAAAACCAAAGCCATAAATGCCAACCACACACATCAACTCACATCAACTTCCATCAATCAATGAATAGTGACTGGCGTCAATCACTCAAAGTGAAAGACATCCATCACTTGATTGACGAATGATGTGACGCTAGATGCGACTATCGATTTGACGCTTGATTTGATTTGCGTGCCGCACTCAAATTCGAAATGCGAATGCGCTCGCAAATAATCCCGGGCTCGGGTTCGCTAATTCCAAATTAACGAATTTTCCATTGCGTCGTAATTAAATCTAATTTAATTAAATAATCATGCCAAGCATAATTACTATTCACATCGCTAACGAATTAATTCTAAATTAATTCGTTCGCCCGAATTAAAATCTAACTTTAATTCCGCGTCGAAATCCAATTTCGTTTAATATATCTAATATATCAATTTATCGATTAATTCCAAATTAATCGTTATCTCTCTTTAAATGATATTTTATCCCAGATAAAATATCTCCACAATTAATCCCAGATTAATTTTCTCTCTCTTCTAATTAATCCCATATTAATTTAGAGTGCGAGTCATACGTCATCGGTGAATCTTTGGGAAGCGACCCATGAGATCCCCGGATATGTTGGCAGTAAATTCAGTCGTCGGACTATCCGAACACGTAAGTACCTCGTACTATGTTTACAATGATTTACAAGACAAGGTTGGCCTCTAGCAAAACGCCATGCCTACCCAATTCTCCGGAAATATCCTTACAGGAATAAAGGATCTATATCAGGCGTAGTATACGTAGTATTGCGTATTTCTGTCCAGTATCGGATGATCACGTGCTAGGCCTGGGGCTGGAATTGTGTCTGCCCCGTACGAAACACATGTCGGATGTCTGGTAACTAGTCTCTATAATCGGATAAACATGACCTTGTCATTTTATCCCGATGACTGTAGTATTTAAGAGAACCAGTACCGTATCCTACGCGACCATCATCTCCATATGACTGGAGTGACACTTCCATCTTGACATCACACCCAACACACTACGATTCTCAATATACCCAGTATTGGCGTACACAGAACCTGTTAAAGCCCTGGACGACCGCAACCAAAGTATATTGATTGTCGCAAGTATTAGCGGTGCAAGTCTCAGGTTAAGACTAAATACACCTACCCTGATTTCGGGCTTCCATAGACACATAGTCATACTACCAATGGAATTCCGAGGGGGTCTATCCAGAGCGAAGCTGTTTCCCGTACCATCGGTAAAACACAACCTCCTATTACACTTGCATGAGTATCCTATACCCAAATATATGAGAACTATGCCATTGTGCCCTCACAACACGCACAAGTGCAATACTAGTCTTTTACGTATGTATCGATGTCCAATCTCGATAATACTCTGACTATGGATATTTAATGATTTATCCTTCGTGGACTGATATTGTCTCATATCATTCTCCGTCCAGGAACAAATCATAGGGACCTCCTATCATTTATACATCTAGGTGATCTAATCACAAATGATAAGAGTGCAATCTCATTTGTCACATAGTTAATTTGTACAACAACACCATGATCTGTACAAATAGTGACGCTATGGGTCATAATTGTCCAACAACTTTCTCATTTTCATTTTCTTTTATGAAACCTATTTATTGTTCCATGTAGATTTCTTCATCAAGTTCTTTATTGAGAAAAACAGTCTTACATCTATTTGATGTAATTCTGGATCCATGCCCGTTACTATAGTCAGAATCAAGTGAATTGAGGTAAACCTTACAACAGGTGAAAAAGTCTATTCTTAGTCAATTCCATCATGTTGTGTATACCATTTTGCTACAAGTCGTGCTTTATATCTTTCGATATTGCCATCGGCATTACGTTTTATTTTAAGAACCTATTTGTTCTTGATAGATTTGCGTTCTTTGGGTAGATCAACCAGTTCCCAAACTTTGTTGGACCTCATTGACTCCATTTCTTATTCCATTGGTTTCATCCATTTTTTCCTTAGCATGACATTGAAGAGCCTCTTTTATATTTCTAGGCTCTTCATCCTCTTGAGGTAGAATAATAAAGGCCTTTGATATCGAAACGACGTCGAGGAATGCCATACGATTACTACGTCGTAATTTGGATTTTGGTTGTGAACTAATTCCTCATTTTTCATATTATGCCCATTTGGATCATACACATGACTCCCACTTGGATTATGTACATCACTCCCACTTGGATCACGTAAAGGAGACTAATGTAAAACTAATTTATCATTTTGAGATTCATGTTAAACTGATTCATCATATTTTCTCAAATTTCTCTCATCAACGTCACTCCCATTTGAATTAGGTAAACCTGAGTGTTCACTAATTATGAAATTCATGAGATCCCAAGTTTCATATAAAGATAAATCTTGACCTATCTCTCCCTACTTAGGAAAATCATTTCTAAGAACGTGATATCTCATGGTTTAAATTTTATCACGCCTCCACTTTCATGTTCAGCTATGCAAACATATACATTTGATTGTTTAGAATATTTTATGAAGATACATTTTTTTCCTGTTGGGCCTAATTTTCAATGCTCGTGAGAACTCACATGGGCATAGACCGCACAACCCCAAGGTTTCAGAAAGTGAAAATATAATTTGCGACCTGTCCATAACTCATATGGTGTGGTGGCAACCAATTTTGATGGCACTCGGTTAAGTATATATGTGGCAGTAAAAAATGCATCACCCTAATAGGTTATATGCAAATTTGCTTGTGCCATCATAGACCTAACTATTTCAAGAAGATATCTATTTCTTCTTTCCGCAACACCATTTTGTTGAGGAGTAGCAGGAGTAGTCAACTGGAAACTAATTCTCTGAACTGATTATATAAGTACTCACGATCACGGTCAGTGTGTAACGCTTTAATTTTCCTATCTAATTAATTTTCCATTAAATTCATAAATTTCTTAAAACATTCTAATGCTTATTATTTATGAGTAATCAAATAGACATAACTAAAGCGTGTGAAATCATCTATGAATGTGATGAAATAAGATACACCATGTCTTACTCTGACATTCATTGACCACATATACCTGAATAGATTATTTTTAATGAATATTCTGCTCTAATTCATTTTCCAAATTGTTTTCTCGCAATTTTTCCAGCTAAACAATATTCACAGGTTAACAAATCTACATTTTCTATGTTTCCCAGAAGGCCTTCTTTGGCTAATCTTTTCACTCTTTGTTGGTCAATGTGGCCAAGTCTAGCATGCCACATATTTACATCACTATCATTACTGACAGATAAAGTAACAAAAGAAAAAATGGAATTGTGATTAAGACATTCAATATTTAATACAATAAAGCCATCCAGAAAATAACCAGAACCATAGAGTATTGTACTTAAGTAAAAATCAACACCAAATTTATGGAAGTTCAAGTTAAAACCTAAATTAACCAAAACCATCACAGAAACTAAATTTCGGTGAATTTCTGGCATGCATGACTAACTTGCATGTACCCACTTCTTTGACTTCAGCTCGTGGATTGTTGCCAACGTATATCTATTTCACCCCAAATGAAAATCGTTGAAATTCTACTAAGGCATCTCTATCCTTCGATACGTAGTCTGTGGTTCATAAGTCTACAGTCCACAAAGGATAATATTCAGTCAAAAAAATCGAACTCGAAAAACATATTTCATTTAAATATGTATTAAAGGTATTCACATTTTTAGGCTCGATGCAGTCACGAGCAAAATGACATTTTTTACCACAGTTAAAACATTTAACCTTTACCATATTTTTCTTTTTGGTATGACATTTTCCTTTCCTATATTGGTTAATTTTCTATTTATTTCCTTACTTGGAAGAATATTGTTCTTTTCTAAACTGAATCCCACCATCATGAAATTTTCTTTTCTTCCTAAAACCCTCAGGTTTGCTAATTTATGTCATATACACTTGAGTATTTGACTTAGCGGATGGGAGGCAGTCACTCTCTAATTCTAGGTGGCGTTTAGCATCATCAAAGTTTTGATGCTTTCATTTTGGGTCAAATGCATCTTCATATGCTCCCAGCTATTTGGAAGAGAACGAATGACCGCTTGGACCTTTTGTTCATCTGTAGGAACATGACCAGCATCTATTAGTTTGAAATTTTCCTATAGTGTTTTGACATAGTGAACTCAGGGCGTTTATGTTGGGGTTGGTGCTCAGAGCGCCAATCCGGACCGTATTTATGTCTGATTAATGAATACGAACATCCCATTTTTCCATAATATTACTTATTCATGGTTGCACCTCTTGTTTTTATATACGTATTCGATCTAATTACGATTAGATTGAAACTAATAGTTGTTTAGTGATATGTGTATATTAGACAAAGGCCCGATAATATATAATGCATTACACAGTTACAAAGGTAGTTTGTAATTGTCATTGGGAAGTGTCACTGCTAAATGTATATTATCAAATATAGTTCCAGGTCAAGAGTCACTAACACGGGTCGGTTAGTCAAATCCGTTGAGACCAGTACATGTCGTATATCGAGACTTTGTCTGATGGTTTATCCCAATGAACCATGAGTCCGAGGAGACTCGTATAGACGTGTAGGTGTTTATAGTGGATAAACACTGAACGACTCACCGAAGATTCTTAATAGATAATACACAAACGTCAATAAGAATCCTCTCGGGTTGAGTAGCATAGTAGTCCTTCGACTTGAGATACCACTGTGGATGTATGAGACATCCTCCATATTTAGATGGCAGTCACGCCACCGATCTATTTAGTTCAGACCTCCGCATGTTCGTTGTGTGTTGACCGATCCTCAGGATATCTTGTGTGTGTCAAGATAGGATCTGTCAGTTCTGTGTACAGAGCATAGGTCGTCCATATGTGATTATCAATCAGTTAAATCTATGGTCATAGTATACTTCGGAAATCAGTTCCGAATGTTATTTATAGATTGCTAATAGATACGTCGACGGGATAATACCTATAGAGATTTGACGTTTACATCTATATCTCTGAGATTATCCGGATACATGTGATGGAGGGATTATACGTATGCAATGACCTCGACCTGTATGATTCAGCTAGTTTATCCGTGGTCGTCATAATTTACGGGTGGGTAAATTATGGACACGAAATTGGATTTTGTGACAGATATACCTGAATCTAGAGAGTCTTCACTAATGAAGTATACTCGTAGAGCACTAGGGCAACCTTTATGAATAATATTGATTATTTATAAGTCATTTAAAAGTTAAACGAAAAATACATGCGAAATGACCTAATAGTCATTTTTTAATTATTGTGTATTTGTACTTAATGATAGATTTTGTTAAATACACATTAATTAAATGTCAAATTGTGATATTTGACATATATCATAAATATATATGTATTTGGATATTTAAAGTAAATATTATACATATATTTAAAATATTTATATTTAAATAATTATTAATTATTTAATTGTTAAATAATTAAATTAATTAAAAATATAAATATCATAAGTTTGTGATATTTTTTGAAATGCTTTAGTTGCCATTGTTGACTTGTTTGGAATCATTTAAGTGTAATGATAAAAAGCAAATGCAAGTTGATTAAAGTTTTAAATGAAACAAAGTAAAAATATCTAGATATTTTTATTTATTTTGCTTCCAATTTCGGCCAAGGGCTATTTTTGTTAAGTATATATTGTTTTGTTTCATTTTTAGGGTTTAACAAGTTCATTTGAGACAAAATAAACATAAAAGATGTTGAGAGAAAAGCTTGAAGGCAAAAGGAAAAAGCTTGGAAATCTTTGAGTTTTGTAAGTTTTTCTTTAAAGCTTTCAACATGGAAATTGTTTCTAACATTCTTGGCATCATTTTGTGTTGCCATTCTAGAGTTGGTAAGCCACTCCTTGGTGACCTAGAATTGTTCTAGAGTTGTTTCAAAGTGGTGAGGCTAGATTGGTGAAGTATTGAATGGATTAAAGTGTTGGATTTTAAAGATTTGGTAAAATTGGATAATTTGGTGAAATTGAAAAATTAGGGTTCATAACCCTCTCCAAATTTGGGGCTTTTCATATATGTGATGTATTATGGTATGAATATGATGCATGTAAAATTTTAGGTTAATTGGATTTGATCTTGGCAAGTTTTGAACAAAATGGACCAAATTGCAAATAATTGGAAATTTATGGGTGCTCACGGCAATTGCTCAAAAATTAGGGATTTGTGAGAAATCTGATTTTGATGCATTAGATGTGTTGAAAAACATTTTAGAAATGATTTAGAATCATCCAAAATTGTATTTGACAACTTTTGGACAAAAATGAAAAATTTACAAAGTTTTGGGGTAATTCGGTAATTACCAAGAAATTTGATCTCTTGTGTAATTTTTCAGAATTTGATAATTGGATAATTAAATAAATAAGTTCATTTGATTGATGTGAGAAAAAATTTGGAAATCCGAAAGTTATGATTTTCCGCGATTCCGCTGCGTTACCGATATTCCCCCTTAAAACCCCAACAAAATGGTATCAGAGCAAGTCTGATTCTGGACACCCCGATATGATTAGCCCTTTAAAATCTAGTGTTTGTTCTTTACTTTACTTGATACATGCATGCTTTCATTTAATTTGATTAAATTTAAAGTGTATGATGTTTTAAGGAATATCCCCGCTTAATAAGGTTTTAAAGTAACTAGTATTTGGAATACTTATTTCTTTGTCCGTCTTGTCAATACGGTTTATAAATATTTTTCTATGACTACATCCAAGACCGTGCCTCTGCTGTGAGGGTGTAGCCGATAGAGATTTTTTTATGCCGGATGTATATTAGATACTAGATAAATTCAAGCGAAAGCGGAATCTTGAACGTGCCCTAGCTGTCAGGGTTACGCAAGTGACTTGAGTTTATCATTGACGAGTTTAACCTTGGTACGTCTCCTTGTGGGCTTGCCTTAGCAGCGACAATGAGAAACGACCAGGACCGGAAACCCAGGAGTCACTAGTGAGTGATTGACAATGAGTTGTCTACCTGTGAATATACGTTGGCGAGACTGTGCCTCTGCTGTGAGTCGAAATATATTCATGGGGTCCTCTTCCCATTATGGAATTCGATTTAATTATTGAATACTCGTTTTTCCATTGGGGATTACGGTATTACGTAAAATAGTGGGAGTCACTGCTAAGTTTAAAAATTCCTTAACTTAGGCAGTGTGTATTATTATGGAAATAGCCGCTTGTTTGTTTTCCTTAATCTATATTAGATAGAATTAAACTTTTAATTCACTGCACAATATTTTGATATGTTATCTGACTTGACTCTTGGTTGCAGTTATTCTAGAATAGGTTCTAGATACTGCTAGACTAGGATATTATTAGATTGGTCTAAACCATCGGGAACTATTGTTCCAATTTTCTTGAAAATCAAGATGGTTAATAACTTAGTTTCTAAGTCATGATAGATAATCTAGATAGATATCCCTTTTAGGATATAATACTTTAGAGAGAATAGTTTCTTATGCAGTAAGAATTTACTTGAATTAGTTCATGTCTCGAGATTCTTGAGGATAAACTAAAGTTACTTACGTAATCCTGACAGCTAGGGCACGTTCAGAATTCCGCTTTCGCTTGAATTTATCTAGTATCTGATATACATCCGGTATAAATAAATCTTTATCGGCTACACCCTCACAGCAGAGGCACGGTCTCGGATGTAGTCACAGAGAAGTATTCATAAACCGTATTGACAAGACGGACCACATAACATGCATCAAATACATAATTACATTAAAACCTTATTAATCAGAGATTTTCCGCTAAGTGTCATACACCCTAAATCTAATCAAATAAGATTCTAATAAGCATGTATAAAGTCAAGAAAACATGATTAAACATTGATTTAATAAAGCCTAATCATTTTAGGGGGCCTAGAATCATACTCGCTCTGATACCATTTTGTAGGGGTTTTTAGGGGCTAAATCTGGTAACGCAGCGGAAACGGTGGAAAATAAAATTTTCCGATTTCAAAACTTTTTCTCGGATTAATTAAATAAACATATTTATTTAATTATCCAATAATCAAATTATGAAATAAAAATTCAATAAATCATATTTAAGTGAATTTACCGAATTGCCCTTACACTTGGTATTTTGTTCATTTTGGTCCGAAATTGATCAAATCAATTTTGAATGATTCTAAATCATTTCTAAGATGAACTTAGCATGTTCAAAACATCAAAACACCAAAAGCAACAAAAATCCCCAATTGCTTAGTTTGGCCGAGAGCCTCCAAAGGGGGGGATTGTGCATCTTTCAATTTCATGTTTCAAAACACATCAAGATGTAATCCAATAAACATGAAACTTTATATGCATCATATACACATCCTTATACACAACATAAATTAAAAGCCCCAAATTTGGACAAGGTCTTAAACCCTAATTTTTCAATTTCTTCAAATTGGTCAAATTAGACCAAATTGGTTAAATCAATTACTTCAATCATCATTCTTCCATCCAACCAAAGTCTCAACACAATGAAACAACTCAAGATCAAATCTAGGTCATTTAAGAGTGGGTCAACAACTCTAGATTAGCAACAAAGTTTCCAAAACCATAGACGAATACTTATAACTACACTAGTCACAAGCTTCCTCCATTATACATGCTCAACACTTTCACCAAACATTTATCCATAAAAAACACAAGGAATAAAGAATAGAAAAACTCAAGAACATCACAAGATGTTGCCCACAACAAGAGGAACAAATTACTCTCTAATGGAAGGTTGGAAATACTTACTATTTTCCAAGCTTTTCCTTGATTTTCTTTTCTTTTCTCTCTACCTTTCTTTGTCTTCTTTAATGGAGTTTAGGTTAGAAAGTGTATTAGGTTATTTACCAAATGAAAAATAAAACAATATATACTTGTTACCAAAACACCTTGGCCGAATTTGGCTATAGCAAAAACAAGAAATATTAATTTCAATTTCATTTGGTTTTAATTTGATCAACTTGATTTAAATATCTAATAACACTTTATAGATATTTTAATTAAGTCAACAAAGGCAACTAAATCATTTAATCCAAATATCCAAATGTTAAGATATTTATATTTTTATTAATTTAATCATTTAACAATTAAATAATTAATTAATTAATTAAATACAAATATATTAAATATATGTATAATATTTACATTAAATATCAAATACATATATTCATTTAGGATATTAGTCAAATATCTCAATTTGAATATTAATTAATGTGCATTTAAATTAATCAAGTATTAAATGTAAATACACAATAATTAAGCAAATGACTATCAGATCCCTTTAGCATGTATCTTGTGTTTAACCTTTAAACGACTTTATAATAATCAATATTATTTATAAATATTGCTCTAGTGCTCTACGAGTATATTTCATTATTGAGACTCTCTAGATTCAGGTATATCCGTCACGAAATCCAATTTCGTGTCCATAATTTATCCACCCGTAAATTATGACGATCACAGATAAACTCGCTGAATCATACAGGTCGAGGTCATGGCAAATGTATAATTCCTCCATCACAGGTATCCGGATAAACCCTAGAGATATAGATGTAAACGTCAAATCTCTATAAGGATTATCCAGTCGACTATTCTATTAGCAATCTCTAAAAGAATGTTTAGAACTAGCTTCTAAACTTTACCACGGGCCCATGGTTTTATCTGATTGCTAATCATATAGACTACCTATGCTCTGGTACACAGAACTGACGGATCCTATCTTGATACACATAAGACACCCTGAGGATCTATCTACACCAACGAATAGGCAGAGGTCTGATCTAAATAGATCAGTGACGTGACTGCCATCTAAGTGTAGAAGATGTCGCATGTGCCCACAATGGTATCTCAAGTCTAAGAATCACAAGTGCTACTCAACTCGAGAAGATTCTTATTGACGTTGGTGTACCATCCATTAAGAATCTTCGGTGAGTCGTTCTGTGTTTATCCGCTATAAACACCCACACGTCTATACTAGTCTCTTAGACGAATGGTTCATTGAGAAACCATTGGAATCTTATATCCAGTATATGACATGTACCGGTCTCAACGAGTTTACTATACTGACCAAGTAGTGTAAACCTTGACCAGGAACTGTCTGAGAATGAAAATGTCATGATACTACTCAATGTCAGTTGCGACGCTTTTACAACAGTACCATGACTAATCATTCTAAGGTCATTACTGTTGGTTTCTATAATATGTCCCAAGAAAAGATTAAGCATTTGAAATACAATAAATGAATATATATTTAACTTTGAAGTATGGCGGAATCATACTTACAATGCTTTGTTGGTGAAGAAAATCAAACCAAAATGGAAGCTCCAAGTGTTGATTGATTCGGCCAAGAGGAGAAGAAGGTGGAAAGCTCCAAGCTTTGTGAATTCCTTGCTCTATGATGGTTTCCCTATCACCTCTTTTGATCCCTGAAGGTGCTAGCCTTGCATGTGAGAAGATGTTCCAAACAACCACACTATCTTCAAGCTTTTGGCAACCAAAATGAAGAAGATGAAGACCAAAAAACTGCATGCAGTTTTCGGCAATGTGAGAGAGAGAAGAGAGATTTTTCATATTGATTTTTGATACCAAAAATCAATTTATATTTATGCCATAATATTTATTAAATAATAATAAATCTATGACACAAACCATGCAAAGGCTTAGAGTGTCAAACACTCAAATTCCATGCACAACAATTGAGTGTATTATACACTATCACCATGCAATGCATTATCAATAAAATAATACATATAATGACATGTGTCATGTGGGCCCCACACGTTTCCAAATGAAAGCGGGCCCACGTGCACTCACGCGTTCGGGTTCGATATTTCCGAAATACCGAACTTGCGTCGCGACGTTAATTAAATCGAATTTAAATAAATAATCGCGCCTAGCGAAATTATTATTTACGTCGCTAACGAATTAATTCTAAATTAACTCGTATGCCCGAATTAAAATCTAATTTTAATTTCGCGTCGAAATCGAATTTCAATTATTATATCGAATATAATAATTTTACTGATTAATTCCAAATAAGTCGTTCTCTCTCTCTAAATAAGGCATTTATCCGAGATAAAGTTTCTCCGCAATTAATCCAAGATTAATTAAGTTCGAATCAAATATCATAGGTGAATCTTCGGGAAGCGACCCAAGAGATCTCCGGATATGTTGGCAGTAAATACGGTCGTCGGATAATCCGAACACGCACGTACCTCGTACTACGTTCTTACCGATTCACAAGACAAGGTTGGCTTCTAGCAAAACGCCATGCCTACCCAATTCTCCAGAAATATTCTTATAGGATATATAAGATCTATATCAAGCGTAGTATACCGTAGTATTGCGTACATCGATCCAGTATCGGATGATCACATGCTAGGCCTGGGGCTGGAGATGTGTCTGCCCCGTACGAAACATATATCGGACATCAAGCAACTAGTCTCTTTAAATCGGACAATCCTGACCTAGTCATATTGTCCCGACGGTTGCAACCTTTTATAGAGTACTAGTTCTGTGTCCTGCGTGATCATCACCTCCATATGTCTGAAGCGATACTTCCATCTTGACATCACATCCAGTACACTACGATTCTCGATAAACCCAGAAGAGGTGTACACAGAACCGGTTAAGGTCCCCAACCACCAAAACCAAAGTTTACCGATTGTCGCAAGTACTAGCGATGTAAGTCTCAGGTTAAGACCATATACACCTACCCTGATGCGGCCTCCCATAGACACCTAGACATACTACCAATGGGATTCCGCGGGGTCTATCCAGAGCGAAGCTGTTTTCCGTACCATCGGTAAAACACAACCTCCTATCGCACTTGCATAAGTATCCAATACTTAAATATATGAGAACTATGCCGTTGTGCCCTCACAACGTGCACAAGCGCAATACTAGTCTATTCCGCATTATCGATGTCCAGTCTCGATAATACTACGGCTAGGGATATTTAATGATTAAACCTTTATGGATTGATACTGTCTCATATCATCTCAATCCAGTACTAATCATATGGACTTTCGCCATTTATATATCAAGTAAATAATATTTACAAAATGGCAAAAGGCAATTTCATTATTACATAGTTAATTTTGTACAATAATACAATATCATTTACAAACAGTGACGCAATGGGACACAATGTCTAACAATCTCCCACTTGGCCTATAGCCAGTCACTCAAGCATCTAATACCTGAACTATGTATGTGTCGTTCAAAAACTTGCTGAAGAACAGCCTTCGTCAGCGGATCTGCAATGTTGTCATCTGATGTGACCTTCTCGACTTTTACATCGCCACGATGTATAATCTCCCGAATCAGATGGTAACGTCGAAGAACATGCTTGGACCGTTGATGAGACTTTGGTTCCTTAGCCTGTGCTATAGCCCCGTTATTGTCACAATACAATGGAACGGGCTCAGCTGCTAACGGAACTACTCCTAATCCGATTAGGAACTTTCGGATCCAAACTGCCTCCTTTGCTGCTTCAGATGCAGCGATGTACTCCGCTTCTGTTGTTGAATCGGCAACAGTATCTTGCTTGGAAGATTTCCAGCTCACTGCTCCGTTATTCAAACAAAAAATGTACCCGGATTGCGACTTGTAGTCATCCTTGTCGGTTTGGAAACTTGCATCGGTATACCCAGATACCGCAAGTTCTCCACCTCCATAAATTAAGAAAGCATCCTTAGTTCGTTTAAGATACTTAAGGATATTCTTAACTGCTATCCAGTGACCTTCACCTGGATCGGCCTGATAGCGACTGCACATGCTCAAAGCATATGAGACATCAGGTCGTGTACATATCATGGCATACATGATCGATCCGACTGCCGAGGCGAACGGTATCCGACTCATGTGGTCTCTCTTCCTGAGTCTTAGGACACATGTCCTTAGACAGAGAGGTACCACGTACCACTGGAACCAATCCCCTCTTGGATTGTTCCATGTTGAATCGCTTCAACACTTTATCAATGTATGTACTCTGGGAGAGTCCAAGCAGCTTTCTAGATCTATCCCGGTAGATCTTTATTCCAAGAATAAAGGCTGCTTCTCCCAGATCTTTCATGGAGAATTTTAATGAAAGCCAAGCTTTCACCGACGTTAGCATGGGAATGTCATTGCCTATAAGCAATACGTCGTCGACATAAAGGACAATAAAAGTAAGTGCTCTCCCACTAACCTTCTTGTATACACAAGGGTCATCTGTGTTTTGCACGAAATCATATTCTTTTATGATCTCATCAAAACGCTGATTCCATGACCGTGATGCTTGCTTCAATCCATAAATGGATCGATTTAACTTACAAACCTTGTTTGCAAGTCTAGGTACGATAAAACCGTCAGGCTGTTGCATATAAACATCCTCCAAAAGGTTTCCGTTAAGGAAAGCGGTTTTAACGTCCATCTGCCATATCTCGTAATCGAAATATGCAGCTATTGCAAGCATTATCCGAATGGATTTAATCATGGCAACGGGTGAGAAGGTTTCGTCATAATCAATACCATATTGTTGATGATACCCCTTCGCTACAAGCCTAGCTTTGTACGTTTGTACGTTGCCATCCATGTCGGTCTTCTTCTTGAAGATCCATTTGCATCCAATAGGCTTTATGCCTTCTGGTGCATCAACCAGTGTCTAAACTTGGTTGGCGTACATGGAATCCATCTCGGACTTCATGACATCTTGCCATAAAGCGGAATCGATATTTTGTATCGCTTCCTCATACGTAGCCGGTTCATTATCCTCAATAAGATTAATATCTACATGAGGTGAGATCAGGAACCCATACCTCTCAGGTACTGTTCTGACTCTCTCCGACCTACGCGGTTCTTGTGTATGTGAAGTTTGTGGTACAGACTCATCCCGGATGGTCTGTTCATGTTCCGTCGTTGATTCATTGCCAGGAACAGTATCACTACGATCTTCATCGAGTTCTACTTTCCTCCCACTTACCACTGCATTTATAAAATCCTTCTCAAGGAAAAATGCTTGTAGAGCAACAAATACTTTGTTCTCTTGTGGGTGATAGAAGTAATATCCTTTGGTTTCCCTAGGATATCCTACAAAAAGGCATTTATCAGTTTTGGGTTCAAGTTTGGTACTTTCCAAACGTTTAACATATGCCCAGCATCCCCAAATCTTTAGGAAAGAGAAACCTGGTTTCCTTCCTGTCCATATCTCATATGGAGTCTGTTCAACAGACTTCGACGGTACCTTATTCAAAATAAGTACAGCACTGTTTAATGCGTATCCCCAGAAGGATATTGGTAGCTCAGTGCGACTCATTATTGACCTTACCATGTCCAACAAGGTGGGTTTTCTCCGTTCGGACACACCGTTTAATTGCGGTGTTCCAGGAGGAGTCCACTGTGAAAGAATACCATATTCTTTCAAGTAATCTTGAAACTCATAACTTAAGTATTCGCCACCACGGTCTGACCGTAATGTCTTAATACTCTTCCCTGTTTGTTTCTCCACTTCGTGTCGAAACTCTTTGAATTTCTCAAAAGTTTCCGACTTGTGTCTCATAAGATACACATAACCGTAACGAGATGCATCATCTATAAAGGTTACGAAGTAGTGAAATCCACCTCTAGCCTGGCTAGACATGGGCCCGCATACGTCAGTATGAACGAGAGCTAACAGTTCTGTGGCACGTTCACCTTTACCGCTAAAAGGTGATTTAGGCATTTTGCCTAAAAGACAAGATTCGCAGACGTCATATGAATTGGGATCAAATTCGTCCAAGTACCCACTCTTCGAAAGTGTGGATATGCGAGTCTTGTTAATGTGTCCTAGACGACAATGCCACATATAAGCTTCATCTTTTAGATTACTCCTTTTGTGCCTTTTGTTTGTCATTTTAGGAGATTCACTTATATTCAAAATATAAAGACCGTTATTTGCAACTAAATACAAAAGTGTAACCCTGCTGGGTTAACAAGGATACAGATATAATATTCCTAGTTAAACTAGGCACAAAATAACAGTTCAAAAGTTTAAGTACATGCCCTGAGGGCAGTTCTAAAACAAAGTCCATACGGCCAAAACAAGGATCACAAACAAAGCATAAAAAACCACATATGAACACATCAAAGGAGGTGGCGGAATCAACTCACATTGAATTCGGTTTTTGATGTTTGAAGAACAAGGTGCGATTTTGTCCCCTCCAAGCTCACGGCAATGGCTTCTCCTTGCAGTGGGCTGTGCGATTTTGCTCCTCCTTGAACCTCCAAGAATCGGCCATTGATGACCTCCATTGAAGCTCAAAGCTTCAAGCTTCCATGCTCACAAACTCACTTCCCTATCACCTTTGTATCACTCAAGGTGTGTGCTAGCACTAAGTTTGCAACAAAAACGTCACCTTTCTTCTCATTTACTCGGCGAGGAAACAGAAAACAGAACAAAAAGAGAAGAAGACTGTTGCCAAACCGTGAAGAAGAGAAAGAGAAAAGGGAGGGAGGAGAGCATTTTTCAAGTGTGAAAACGTTTGAATGAGAGAGAGAAAAAGCAAATGCTTTTAACTTATATTGTATTTTATTTCCAAATAAAATCATACCAAAAGCATTTTCATTTACCAAGTACAAAAGTCCAAAAGGCAAAAGGCTTTCATCATTTCACATCACTATTCACATCACTCTATTCACTTAATAAAGTGACATATTGTCAAGTCATATCACTCAAAGTGACAATTGATTTGACGATTGACGCGACTAGCGATTTGACGCTTGATGTGACTCACGTGCCGCGTTCGAATTCGAAATGCGAATGCGCTCGCAATCACTCTCGGGCTCGGGTTCGCTAATTCCAAATTAACGAATTTTCCGTCGCGTCGTAATTAAGTGATTACGCCTAGCGAATTCACTATTCACGTCACTAACGAATTAATTCTAAATTAATTCGTTCGCCCGAATTAAAATCTAATTTTAATTCCGCGTCGAAATCCAATTTCGATTAATATATCGAATATATTAATTTTATCGATTAATTCCAAATTAATCGTTCTCTCTCTTTAATTAATATTTTATCCCAGATAAAATATCTCCGCAATTAATCCCAGATTAATTTTCTCTCTCATCGAATTAATCCCAGATTAATTCTATCTCTCTCTTCTAATTAATCCCAGATTAATCAAAGTGCGAGTATACGTCATCGGTGAATCTGGGGAACCGACCCATGAGATCTCCGGATATGTTGGCAGTAAATACGGTCGTCGGACTATCCGAACACGTAAGTACCTCGTACTACGTTTATACCGATTTACAAGACAAGGTTAGCCTCTAGCAAAACGCCATGCCTACCCAATTCTCCAGAAATATTCTTACAGGAATAATAGATCTGTATCAAGCGTAGTAAACCGTAGTAGCCCGTAGTATGTATATTCCCGTATAGGATAATCACTGCTAGGGCTGGGGCTGGATAAGTGTCTGCCCCGTCCGAAACACATGTCGGATGTCTGGTAACATAGTCTCTATAATCGGATATACATGACCTGGTCACAATATCCCGATTGGTTGCGCAACACTCAAGAGCACTAGTACCGTATCCTGCGTGACATCAACTCCAATATGACTGAAGTGACACTTCCGTCTCGACATCACACCCAATACACTACGACTCTCTGATAAACCCAGAAGCGGTGTACCAGAACGGTTAAAGCCCTGTACCACCAAGACCAAAGTCTACCGATTATCGCAAGTATTAGCGATGCAAGTCTCAGGTTAAGACTATACACACCTACCTCGATTTCGGCCTCCCATAGACACATAGTCATAATACCAATGGGATTCCGAGGGGTCTATCCAGAGCGAAGCTGTTCCGTACCATACGTGAAACACGACCTCCTATCGCACTTGCATAAGTATCCAATACTTATATATATGAGAACTATGCCGTTGTGCCCTCACAAACGCACAAGTGCAATACTAGCCTATTCCGCATTATCGATGTCCAGTCTCGATAATACTTCGGCTAGGGAATATTAATGATTAATCCTTCGGGGATTGATACTGTCTCATATCATCTCAATCCAGGAACTAATCATATGGACCTCTCTTCATTTATATATCTATGGTGATCTAATCACAAATGATGAGAGTGCAATTTCCTTGTCACATAGTTAATTTGTACAACAACACCATGATCTGTACAAATAGTGACGCTATGGGTCATATTATCCAACAATCTCCCACTTGGCACATAGCCAGTCACTCGAGTGTCTAACACCCGAACTATGTACAATTCGCTCAAATTACTGAGGAAAGGTTTTCGTCAGCGGATTTGCTTAATTATCGTCTGACGCGATTTACACGATCATCACATCGCCACGATGTATGATCCGAACGAATCAGATGATATAGAAGTATATATCTGGATCGTCGATGAGACCTTTAATTCTTTAGCCTGTGCTGACGCCTAGCTCAGCTGCTAACAGAACAATATCTAATCTAATTAGATTTATTATGATCCAAATGGCTTCTATTGCTGCCTCAGCTGCAGCAATAATCCGTATTTGTTGTTAATTCGGCAACAGTTATCTTGCTCGGAAGATTTCCAGCTCACTGTCCCAGTGTTCAAACTTTATAGTACCGTAATATTTACCGGTTTGGAAAACTCAGCAGCAGTGATCCCAGTCACTTCAAGTTCTCCATCTCCATAGTTTAAGACAACATCTTTAGTTCTCTCAGATACTAACAGATGTTCTTAATCTTCAATCCAGTGACTATCACTTGGATTGACCCGATTGTGACTCCATATGCTCAAAGCGTATGAGACACCAATACAAGTACATTTTAAATGTACAATTTCTCAGAGAGTGTTACCAACTCCAAATCTAGCCCAGTAGATCTTTATTCCTTGAATAAAGGTTGTTACTCTCAGAATTCTACGGAGAATTTCTTATGAAAGCCAAGCTTTCACCGATTGTTTTATGGGAATTTCATTGTCAGTGCCCTCTCCCACTAACCTCCTTATATACACAAGAATTATTTCGTTTTGAGTCAAATCATAAACTATTTTGATTATTTCAAAACGTCAGTTCCAAGAACCTTATGCTTGCTTCAATCCAAACATATTGATATACATGGAATCCATTTCGGACTCATGACACTTTGTCATAATAGGGAGTCGATACCTCGTATCACTTCCTTTGTTCTTGTGTATTCGAAGATTAATGGTATAGTTTCATCCTTGATGAACTATATATGTTCCATTAAGATTCAGTGCCTAGAACAGTATTACTCCGATTTTCATCGAGTTATACTATCCTCCCACTTACCACTGCATATCGGTATTCCTCTCAGGAAAACCGCATGGAGAGCAACAATCTAATTGTTCTCTAGTGAGGTGTTAAGTACAATACTTATGGTTTCCCTTAGGATAACCAATATTGGCACTTATCCAATTTGGGTCCTTAGTTTGGTATCATCCAAACGTTATGCCTAGCATACCCAAATTGTCAGGAATGAGAAACCTCGTTTCTTTCCTGTTCATATCCTATACGATATCTGTCAAACAGATTTATATGGAACCTTATTCTAAATAAGTTTTGCACTGTTAGTACATATCCTATTGAAGGAAATGGTAGCTTAAAGCGACTCGTGATTAACCTTATTATGTCTAACAAAATTCGGTTAATCCTTTTCGGACACACCGTCAAAATGACGTGTTCCAAGAGGAGTCCTCATTGAAAGAATACTATACTCTTTCAAGTATACGAGAAACTTACTGCTAAAGTATTTTCCATTACGGTCCTACCGTGGCGGAATAATGCTATAGCCGATCTGTTTGTGTATTTCGTGTCGAAACTTTAAAGTTTCTGATTTGTGTTCTTCAAAAGAAACACATAACCATAACGTGATGCCACATCCGTTAAGGTCACGAAATATTCATGTTCACATCTAGCCTAGCTAGATATGGGCCCACTAACTTCACCATGAATAGGGCTAATAGATCGGTGGCACTTACACTATTACCAAGTAAATAGTATTTTAGGTACTTTACCTAATAAAATAGATTCGCAGACCTTATTTGAATAGTCAAATCAGTCCTAGTATCCACTCTTCAAAAGTGTGGATATACGAGTCTCGTTAAATTGTGTCCGAGACAACAATGCCACGAATAAGTCTCTATTGATCAAATCAATTTAAGCTATTTATTTGTCAATTTATATGTTTGAGATTTTAATTATATATTCAAAATATAAATTCTGTTATTCACATCTAATGTGTTTATCTCAGTATCATCTTTATATAATAAAACACTCAGTGTTCTATAATATAAAGGTTTTATCCGCAACGGATTAAACACTGATAAAGAGATAATGTCTCTAGTCAAACTAGTTACATTATAACAGTTCCTAATTCAAGCATATACCTAAGGGTAGTTCCTAAACTTAGGTATCTACGGTCGAAACAGCGACTTTCGTCCCGTTTCCGATTCGCAGAGCAATCTCAGCTTGAAGTCAGTATCCTGCTCAAAGCAGATTCTGAATATCAACACATATATTTTATGTACCACACTAAGTATTTAAAATCTAATTTCAATACTAGCTGTGAACATAACTAAGACAAACATTTTTAAAGTTAGAGCCTCGCCCTTTCTTTAATTCCTTCTTTGTGTCTTCCATATCCAAATGGTAGTCACTTTGGGATATGTCAATTATCCTTTTCAATATTTTAGGAAACTTAGGCCAAGTGGGTTTTTAGAATATTGAAAGGAATGTGCACCTCGTGCTACATGCCCAATTGCAAACTTTGACTTTACATGAATAGTCAATTAATTCCCCAAGAATTATAAATTGCAATTTTAATACTTCTTAAATCCAAAATTAGATTTATGACAAGTATATTAAATTAAGCATTAAAGTCATCATAACAAAAATCTTCCAAAGATTTTATGCTCTACTTATCTTGCTTAATTTTGGGCTAAAGGTATAATAAGTTATTTTATCAAATAAAGTAACCTATTATTTATTCCCAATTTGAAAATTAAATCATTTAAAATATTTTAATCCCAGATTATATTTTAAATATCCAAATTTCAATTTTATCTTGATTACAATAGCCCAACTATTTAATCAACGATAAGTGGTACTTTATATATTATAATGATATAATAGTCCAACTATATAATCAAATATAATCCAAATTAATTAACCTCAATTACATTGATTACTATAATCCAATTATAAAATCAACTGTAAACTGAAATTAATTAATTCAAATATATTGATTAATATAATCCAATTATATATAATCAAGTAAATACAGTCCAACTGTTTTATTAAAACAACAATTAAATATTAGTCTAACTAACAATTATTCTAATGACGAAATAATTTAATGAGCGCATATGGCGAGTAATTGAACGAGTATTGCAAATTCAATTCTTGCCTCCCACTATTTTTCGTCGAGCCTCTAACCCTCTGTCGAGTACTCGGGAAACCGTGTTTCCTAGTGGGCTAGGATCCCGTTAAATATCACACAATCTTGACTTTGGCCAACAATTGTATGATAATTAACTAGGTAGATCTCGAAGATCAATTGGATCTCATCCAACTCCTAGATCCAGTAGGTGGACATCCAAGTCCCAAACATATATCTATATATGCCTATACATCGAATGTATACCCTAACCTATTTCCTCTGAATCAACTAGGCCTTGGCTTTGGCACAACAAACCTAATGATTCCAGTCAAGCGCGGACCCATTGACATGGAAGCTTCGTAATCAATGTCAATGGACAAGAAGTGGTCTTGACTTTGGCCAACAAACCACAACTTGGACACGACACCGATATGGAACAAAGCCTCGTGATTAAAACACATCTTTGAAGACAAGGGCTTGACTTTGGCCAACAACCCCTGCCAATCTCGGATCTTGAGTAAGAATCACTCAATGGAAGGAAAAACGCATGATATTTAACGAGGGTTTTTCGCGTTGCAAATCGGCTACCAATTTAATTATCTTTGTTAAGGTCTCATCATCATACACCCTTAAGCATGCATTAAAACACATAATAAAGGGAGTATGTAATAAAATAATAATGATATGCGGATGGATATTTTACATTGATCCTAGATCAAATCTCTCACTTTCTCTCTCCCGCTAGCACTTGTATTACTTCTACCCGTTACACTACACTTCTAAAGAAACCTCTTTTAAATGGAGGGGAATGGGAATAGTGAGAAGAGAATACAAAGAAATAGGAGATAAGGCTGGACACGCAGGTCCAATTTAATAAATCAAATTTATTACAATTTCCAAAATCGCCCAACCCGACTAATATCCATCCGATATACATTATTCAAACATCACAACCATGTATTCATACAAGCATGTTATCAATCAATCAATCAAATTAATTAATCTTGATTATTAGTGATCATCCAATGTTCAAACAAAGATTTGATTTTTGTTCGAGTCAAACTCGTATTGCAAACACGTACTCAAAGTACAATTTCTACGAATTAAATTAAATTACATAATTAAATCCAATTTAATACGTATTTAATTCTAATTCATTATTTAATTCTAAATTAAATATTACACTCTTATTAACGAACCTTTACGACTTAAATTCCAAATTTAATCGCAACGGGTCTCAAAGCCCGATTAACATCTAATGTTTTATTTAATTAAAGTCCAATGGGCTTTTAATTAATTTCTATAGGCGTGGACTTTTGGTCAACTCGGGTCAAACCGAACAACCAAAATCCAATCCGGGAGTTACCCCATAAGCCTTCAAATTAATTTTGGCCCATTAGGCCCAATTAAATAATTAAGGTCCATTAAGTCATAATTGGACCTTTTGGATTCGGTTTTGGGCCTAATTGGATCCAACCAATTTTGCCTAAACCCAACTTTGTTACAACAAAGCCCAAAAGCCCAATTACAACCTAACAAGCCCAATTTCCAAAATTAAGCCCAAATTAATTAACTTATAAAATTCCAAATTTCACAATTAATTAACCTAAGTGTAATACACAATCAATTACCCAATTAACATTTCTAAAATATCATTAGCCTAATTATCATGCACTTTAACAACCAAATAGTGTCCAACACAATTCAATCAAAATCAAACCCAATTAACATGCTTTCAAGTCTCGGCAATTAGGGGTTTTTCAATTCGATTCGGTTTCAATCCAATTGAGTCCACAATCATAATTTCCCAAATCAATTCAATTCATCCAATGAATTAAAACAACAAAATCACAAAGAATTTAATGTTCTTTAAAATCGGCCAAGCCACTTTAAAAGGGAAAAATGTTCCAAATCAAAATTCAATCCAATTGAACTTCAAAACAACATTAACCAATTGTTTTAAGTCATCCAATGATCAAATAAAACAAAATTACCAAGACATTAGGTTCTTCCAATTTTCGGCCAAGCCTCCAATTTGGGGAAAATTGAATCCAATCCAATTTCATGAAATTGATCACACACAATCTCAATTAAACATGTTCTAAGCATACTTAAACATCCAATTCAATTAAAACATGCTTAAACACATTTTACCCAATTTCAAGTTTCATGTTCAACCTTAAGAATTGGGGAAAATTGATCTAATCCAATTTTCTTGAAATTGATCATGCACAACTTCAATTCAACCTCATTCAAGCATAATGCATCAAACAATTCAACCAAATCATGCCTAAATCGAGTTTACCCAAATTAAAGTTTTGACAAAAAATAAGCAAATTGGGGAAAATCAATCCAATCAATTTTTTGTCAAATTGATTACATATATCTCAAATTAGATCACATATAAGCATTCTTACACAATCAATTTGTCAGAATCAAGCTAAAATCAAAAAGCCCCAAATTTGCTCAAGAACCCTAATTCGGTTTTCATGCATCAAAAGCTCAAGATACCATTGAAAGTGTTCAATCAAAGTCCCAAGGATCACAAACAAAGCATAAAAAACCACATATGAACACATCAAAGGAGGTGGCGGAATCAACTCACATTGAATTCGGTTTTTGATGTTTGAAGAACAAGGTGCGATTTTGTCCCCTCCAAGCTCACGGCAGTGGCTTCTCCTTGCAGTGGGCTGTGCGATTTTGCTCCTCCTTGAACCTCCAAGAATCGGCCATTGATGACCTCCATTGAAGCTCAAAGCTTCAAGCTTCCATGCTCACAAACTCACTTCCCTATCACCTTTGTATCACTCAAGGTGTGTGCTAGCACTAAGTTTTGCAACAAAAACGTCACCTTCCTTCTCCATTTACTCGGCAGAAAACAGAACAAGAAGAAGAAGAAGACTGTTGCCAAAACCGTGAAGAAGAGAAAGAGAAAAGGGAGGGAGAGCATTTTTCACGTGAAAACGTGAATGAGAGAGAGAAAAAGCAAATGCTTTTTAACTTATATTTGTATTTTATTTCCAAAATAAAATCAAATACCAAAAGCCTTTTCATTTACCAAGTACAAAAGTCAAAAAGGCAAAAGGCTTTCATCATTTCACATCACTATTCACATCACATCTATTCACTTTAATAAAGTGACATATTGTCAAGTCATATCACTCAAAGTGACAATTGATTTGACGATTGACGCGACTAGCGATTTGACGCTTGATGTGACTCACGTGCCGCGTTCGAATTCGAAATGCGAATGCGCTCGCAATCACTCTCGGGCTCGGGTTCGCTAATTCCAAATTAACGAATTTTCCGTCGCGTCGTAATTAAGTGATTACGCCTAGCGAATTCACTATTCACGTCACTAACGAATTAATTCTAAATTAATTCGTCCGCCCGAATTAAAATCTAATTTTAATTCCGCGTCGAAATCCAATTTCGATTAATATATCGAATATATTAATTTTATCGATTAATTCCAAATTAATCGTTCTCTCTCTTTAATTAATATTTTATCCCAGATAAAATATCTCCGCAATTAATCCCAGATTAATTTTCTCTCTCATCGAATTAATCCAAGATTAATTCTATCTCTCTCTTCTAATTAATCCCAGATTAATCAAAGTGCGAGTAATACGTCATCGGTGAATCTTCGGGAACCGACCCATGAGATCTCCGGATATGTTGGCAGTAAATACGGTCGTCGGACTATCCGAACACGTAAGTACCTCGTACTACGTTTATACCGATTTACAAGACAAGGTTAGCCTCTAGCAAAACGCCATGCCTACCCAATTCTCCAGAAATATTCTTACAGGAATATATAGATCTGTATCAAGCGTAGTATACCGTAGTATTGTGTATATCGGCCCAGTATCGGATAATCACGTGCTAGGGCTGGGGCTGGATAAGTGTCTGCCCCGTCCGAACACATGTCGGATGTCTGGTAACATAGTCTCTATAATCGGATATACATGACCTGGTCACAATATCCCGATTGGTTGCGCAACACTCAAGAGCACTAGTACCGTATCCTGCGTGACATCAACTCCAATATGACTGAAGTGACACTTCCGTCTCGACATCACACCCAATACACTACGACTCTCTGATAAACCCAGAAGCGGTGTACACAGAACCGGTTAAAGCCCTGTACCACCAAGACCAAAGTCTACCGATTATCGCAAGTATTAGCGATGCAAGTCTCAGGTTAAGACTATACACACCTACCTCGATTTCGGCCTCCCATAGACACATAGTCATAATACCAATGGGATTCCGAGGGGTCTATCCAGAGCGAAGCTGTTTCCCGTACCATCGGTGAAACACAACCTCCTATCGCACTTGCATAAGTATCCAATACTTATATATATGAGAACTATGCCGTTGTGCCCTCACAACATGCACAAGTGCAATACTAGCCTATTCCGCATTATCGATGTCCAGTCTCGATAATACTTCGGCTAGGGATATTTAATGATTAATCCTTCGGGGATTGATACTGTCTCATATCATCTCAATCCAGGAACTAATCATATGGACCTCTCTTCATTTATATATCTATGGTGATCTAATCACAAATGATGAGAGTGCAATTTCCTTGTCACATAGTTAATTTGTACAACAACACCATGATCTGTACAAATAGTGACGCTATGGGTCATATTATCCAACAGATGGATCGGAATTGCCAAAGAAAACCAAAGTCGACATGATAACACGCATCTCCAAGCGCAACTAGACATGCCATACGCGCCTCCATGCCCTTATGCACGTTCAAACGCCGTCACGCATCATCACACGTCTGGCACACGCGGACAAGTCACACGCGACGTGATTAGTTTCATGACTGTACGACATATCACTTGTTCAATTCAAAGGCAACCGATAAGTTGTTTAACACTTGCGCAAACGACATGTCATCTGTTTCGGCGCTATACATACGACGTCTCATATAAATTTCAGATGACATGTCGTCTGGATTCCTAAACAATGGATGACATGTTGATTTATTAATCTGGGGGTGTTTTCCAGGTTCGACTAGCCAACTTATGTAGTCCATATCTTTCTCAATATTAATCTAAATTAAGAAAATAATATATTGAATTAAAGATCACATGTCCTAGTTTTTCAAAAATCTTAGAATACGTTATTTGCAATTTCATACAAAAAGATATTGAGCCCAAAGTTTGAAAAAAATCATTTTTGTAAAATTAAAAATTAAATGTATTTTCTTCATTTTTCATACATGATCATGCATTTTTGTGTAATCTAACTAGAGTACATGTATTAAGGCTACTGATACCAATGTAGGGAAACATCATCCATAATATTTTCATGGAACAAATCCATAATAATCCACTTAGGATCTAACGATACATGTATTACTAGTCCTAAATTTATTCACAAATAATTTGAAATAAATCTAAGTATTTCACTACACAATTACATACATTGCTTCTTGTAGAGATGTTCTTAATCAAACTTTATTGATTGCATTTCTCAACAAGTAAATTCTCATATTTATTAGAGGGGAGTCCAGTTACTATACCATCACATGCATGGCTTCCTATTCACTCACATGTACTTGTAAGCAAACATTGATTACTATGTAATCACATGTATTTAGATGTTTTGATTGCTATTTAATCTCATACATTTGGTAACTTAATGACTTCCTTTAACCCCTCCAAAAATATTACCATCATGGGTGTACCATATGTTCCATATTAAAATTTTATATATTATTTTCTAACATTTCTAATAGTAACAAAATCATCAAGGAATGTTGGTCTACTCCAAAAAATGGCCACTATCGTGACCCTGTCGAAGTCTTTAATCTGGCTGTGGCTGAATCCCAATAGAGATTAAGAAGTTGGAGTAAGTAAGAATTTTGCACAAAGAAGAGGACGATAAGGCAACTGAGTGAGAGGCTGCAATGGATCAAAAAGAAAGGAAATCAGTATAGAAATGGGAAGGAGTTATAATTAATTGAAAAAAATATTGACAGAGTGCTTTATGACGAGGAAATCTTCGAGAGACAAAGATATAGGGTCAGCTAGTTGAAAGAGTGGGCAGAGACATGAAATTCTTCCACTCCAAGGCATGCGAAAGGAAGAATAAAATGAGATTATAGGAATTCAAGGTGACAGATGGGATTGGATTGTGGATGAGGTGGCTATTGAAGGGGTTATCTACCAGTATTTTAAGAAGTTATTCACGACTACAGAACCAAGTCTAGCTCAAATGGAGGAGGTTGTTAAAGGGATTTCTCAATGTCTATCTACGCAAAGGCATGGCAAGCTTGACTTAGCTTTCACTGCAGAATAAGGCAAAGAGGCTTTGGATCAAATGAGTGTTGGTGTTTGCTAAGGTCCCAAGATCATTAAACAAACATGAAATAAGTGCGAATACAAATCAACGAAGTTGCGGAATACTCACATCGATTGGTTGAGCGACGAGGCAAGCAACAAAACTTGAAATTCTGCCCACTGGATGCTCGGCAGTGGCAGTGAGTTGGCTCATTGTTTTCGGCCATTGGAGGTCCTCCATCAAGCTCCAAGCTTTGTGATAAACTTCCATGCTCATGGGTGGACTTCCTTATCACATTCGCATGTCTCTCGGAGTGCTAGCTCTCTTGATTTTTGCCACAAAAACCAAACACTTTGCTTCCCTTTTTCATCATGGCTCTCGGCAGTTCACTGCCAAACCAGAAAGAAAATCAGCCCCAAGGGCGTGAAAGAGAGAGATGAGAGAAAGAGAGAGTTGTGTGTGTTGATTTCAAATTTGTGTATCTAATACCCAAATGTGAATTTCAAATTCATTTACAATGAATTTGGCTTTCAAAAAGTCAAGCATTTAATGCTCCAACCACACACATCACTTCCCATCAATCAATCAAGTTGTCAAGTCACATCACTCAAAGTGACAAGTGATTTGACGCTTGAAGTGACTGACGATTTGACGCTTGATTTGACTTGCGTGCCGCACTAGAATTCGAAATGCGAATGCGCTCGCAAACAATCTCGGGCTCGGGTTCGCTAATTCCAAATTAAAGAATTTTCCGTTGCGACGTAATTAAATAATTACGAAGACAATATTGGATGCCAATTCTAGGTACTTCTCTTCTCTGATTAACCCAACCTATAGCAATTTGTCCACCTCTGCATGGATGGCCTCATACTATTCTTGGTTGAACAACCTCAATTTCTATTTCATCATATTGTGAGCTTGATCAATAGATAGATGATGACTTATGACCCGAGAATCAATAAGATTGATGTGGTAAACTTAAAATGAACTTGAAAAAGAGATTTTAGGTTTCAGCATTAGATTCAATAGCTCACGATCTCCCTTAAGGATAGATAACCCTTAATAGATTTCCTTACAGGATAGGAATATACCTGTCAGGCGGGGTAGCCACAATTGGAACTTGAACTTAATGAATTCAGGTAACTTGGTTAACATAGACATATAATTAATTGGGTTATTTGGGTATTTGCGTCTGACCATCGATAGAGGCTTTTGCATATATTCGTGTTCCAGGTTAACAAACTGATTTATTACACGTATATAAGAGAATCAATTCATCTTTATAATAATATTGTGTGGAATCACAACCCTAGATATTTGTATCTTTTATTTATTTTCCTTAGTATTTTCTTTTGTGTTTTTATTTATTTATTTATTTAGCAAATCCACATTCAACCAACCAATCAAGCAATCATTCTCTTCTCCCTCTAATTAGATACTTGTAAATAAAAAGAATCAATAATTAATAACAACAGTAGAAATTAAGTCTTCGTGGGATCAATATTTTTATACTACTTGAGCGATATGTGCGCTTGCGTTACGTGTGTGATTTCACCGATCAAGTTTTTGGCGCTGTTACCGGGGACTTATTTTTCTTGAGTTATTAATTTTAAAGCTATCTAATTTACTTGTATATAATTTTCTTTATTTTTATCTTAAATTTTTATTTCTTTCTTTTATTTTCAAGTGGTTGAAACGGATATTCATTGGGTGATAAAAGAATTACGAATTTTACGAGGTGAAGATACGCCCCAAATTAGGGAGCAACAGTTCGGTTTTTTGAGGCCTGTTGTCAAGCCCAACAACTATCACTGGATGTCATAACCAATCAATACAACATTTGCCCAACCTTTTCAAAACGCAATGGGGAGATGTGAAATATGCGATGGTAACCACCCGAGCGATCAATGCATATACCTTTCAGGGTGGAAGAATTATCAGAATCATTCAAGGTATGGAGAACCAACATATTTCACTGAACCACATTTTTCATCTTATCCACCATCCACCTACGATCTTCATCAAGAACCAGAACCATCAGAGGAAGATCAGTTGATTGACATGTTCAAAGATTGGCTCGAGGAACGGGAAGCTCAATTTGATGCACAATTTCAGAGTCAAACGGTATCCATATAGAGGATGAAAGATCAAATTAGATAATTAACAGACAACTTGAATTACAGATCTCACGGAACAAATTCAGATGAAACTGATGAATCCTCCGAGTACCAAAGATATCACGATGACACATTAACAGAGGAAGAGGCTGAGCAGTATCAAGAGCCAGAGGTATCAGTTCAGGAGCCTGAACCAGTGGAATCTCAATTTTATTTTTATTATTCATCGGACTCTGATGAAGAACAAGAACTAGAGCAGTTTTTAACAACTACAAGTGAAGATGAAACTTTGTATCCTCAAAATGAAGATCTTAGAGCATGCATATCACTGATGTTTGAAGAAGAGCTACCTGAACCAGTCATACCAACCACAGAGGATGAAGACCTAAAATCAGACACATCTTTACATCCTCAGGTTGACACTTATGGAGCATGCATTACACAGATGAAAGATGAAAAGCTTAATGCGGAAATTTTAAAGTACATCTGTGAAGAAATGGTGGAGAAAGATGCAAATCAAATGGAGGAGCAAGTGTCTGACCATATTGAAGATCTCATGCATTCACGAGAAACATCACTATTTTGGGGAGTAAAAATCAAAAATATTATCCAGAAGCTTGATAGAATGGAACTCCCTTTCAAAGTCAATCACCATACGAGACCTCCTGACTTTCTTTCATTCTTTTCAGGAACCACTGGAGCAACAAAATTTAAAAATGTGGCACAAGCACTGAATGAGACAAAATTCTTTTTGCCACTTTACCGTTGGAAGAGACCATTCCAAATCAACGTTTATGAGACTGTCTTTAATCGGACATCCAAAACCACACTGAAACCTCATTGACAGATGGACTTCAGTAACGTATGGCTGAAGACGAAAAATTTAGCGCTAGCTAGGAGGCAACCCATGCAAAATTTTTAATTTAAATATTTATTATTTTGTGTATACATGTTTTAGAGTTTTTAATTTTGTGTGATATTTTCAGGGAAAAGCACAAACGAAACACTAAAGGCAGAGCAAGATTGGAGGAATGGTGTTTGCCAATCACAAAGATGAGATTTAATTCATTAGTGATGGCTGAGTACGGAATGGATTCTTGAGACACATCCTAATGAATTTATATACCAAGCGAGTGGCGTATTGCGTACACAATTCTGTTGCCTTAATAATTGCTTTGATTTACTTTTCCATTGTAATTATCTTAATTTTCGCCGACAAGATCTAGACTTTTTTACTTTCACGATTTATTTTACTGTTTAGCTAATAATTTTCATTTGACAGGTACTAGTGCTATTATTACTCACCCTTTTTTAGGTTCTATAAATTCAACTCATCATTGCACTCTTGAAGGCATCCAGATTTGAGAATGAAATAAATATAAAAAAATGGAAGCAACCTCAAGAGGACGAGTTGTAAACATCTGTGTGTTTTGCAGTACTAGTGCTGGTTCTAAACCAGAGTTTGTTGCAGCAGCACAGGAATTTGGTCGAGTCATAGCTGAAAGGAATATGCATCTAGTAAATGGCGGTGGCAACCTTGGACTAATGGGGTGCGTTTTAAGGGCCGTACAAGAATGAGGTAGTCAAGTTGTGGGAATCATCCCAAAACCCTTGGCAGAGGCGAATCTTATAGGACCATCAAACGGAGAGGAACATATTGTGCCAGGCATGTCCGAACGACTTGTTGAAATGATCAACCGTGCTGATGCTTTTATTACTTTGCTAGGCGGCTTGGGTACGACGGAGGAAATTTTTACAGTACTATCATGGGCGAATATAAACATACACCAGAAACCGATTGATCTATTTAATGCTGATGGATTTTATGATTTTCTTTGTGTGTTTCTTGATAATGTTCGGAGAAATGGGTTCGTGTCAAAACCCGTAAAGAAATCATCTTCACTGCCAGAACAGCCCATGATTTAATTGACCAACTTTTAGCCTTTGAACCACAAATTGACCCTATCCTTTCCAAGATTAAATGGTCCGATAATGATCGTGGTAAGAAGCGTCGGATAAATCTGGATCTTAACCTTTAATTTTCTTTTTAGATGTAGAATTTCAGCTAACCAGGTATGATCCTCTAAACTCTTCTTCTATTTTGTAGACATTGGGGACAATGTCTCAATTAGATTTGGGGGAAGGGAATAGTTGATTAGTATCTTGTTTTTATTTTTCGTTGTGTTGTTTTTATTTGATTTTTAGTCAAAAATTTTCAAAAATTCAAAAAAAAATTAAAATTTTTTTTTAAAAAATATGTTGTGTTTTTGTGTTTTTAACTTGACTAATCAGGTAAAATTAGTGAGAGATAGCTATGTAAGGAATTTTCACTCGTGAGACGTATCTCAACCTTTTTCGTAACAAGTTAATTTTTGTTTATTTCATTTTAAATTATTTAATTTGTGAATTCTCCATAATATTGACTTAAATTGGATCTTCATATGCTCAGTTGACATGTATTATCAATATACATGGTAACATACAGCCATGAGTCATAATTGAAAAGTTTGTAATATTCAGTGCTCTAGTTTAATTGGAGGAAGCATCTAAAAAAACAATCAAAAAAATAATAATAATAAAATAAAAGGGAAAAAATTTACATATGAGATCTGAGTAATTAAGTTTGTAAGGGTTAGTGCCCTAAAACCAACTGGCTTGGGAGTCACTGGCCCAAAGCTCGCTACATGGATTGAAGCTGTTGTAAAAAAAAGATATCTGAAATCCGAGTAATTAAGTCTGTAAGGGTGTCTTAACACCTAGTGCCTCAAAGCCAACTAGCTTGGGAGTCACTAGCCTAAAGCTCGCTACATGGATTGAAGATATTGTAAATAAAAAAAATTCATTGCTAAAAAGGTGTGAATTCTGATATAACTTTAGGATAAAAATATTACTCTCTTTTCAACTACACTTATGAATATTGTGGGCACAATGATTTGTTTAATACTTTGTTGGTTGTGTATATAGAGAATGGTAAAAATAATTGGAGAATTTACTTATTTGGTAATTTAGAAAGAAAGAAAGAAAACAACTTCTGACTTGGATAAGAAATTTCACTTGTTTAGTCACTAACTTGTTCATTCTCTTTTCTTTTGTCTTTTTGCTTTTATGTGCATTAGATTGACGTTTGTGGATATCGTCACTGTAATCCCTCACGAGACTACAATTCATCCACTAGGGACACATATGGGTTTAAAGGCTTGTTGCATACGCTAAATGCAACCGTGATTTTAGGCATTGCATTTTTGCATGTGAAACCCGATGATGAGTCTCAGTTGGAGGCACTACCTTTTTAGCTAAGGATATTGCGGGAAACGGAGGTCGGAAGGGGAAATTCAGAATAAGTACGTCATCAAGTTCATTTCACAAGCTCACTGTCTTCGTTAGTGCTGCGTTTGTTACTTCGTTCGAACGTCAGGCAGATTGTGGACGTTCGTGTAGCGTTCGAATTGGCGTTCGAACGGCATCGGTGTTTCTGGTTTTGCTGCTACCTCGCACCCCAGCCCAATTAGCTCCCCAAAGCCCATAAAACACATCCCAATTTAATTAAATTAAACATTAAATATTAAATAAAATATCTAAACCATTTACCAATTAAATAAAACACAAAATATAATCATACCTAATGAAGATAAATCAAATATATTAACTTCCTAACTAAACAAATCACATACTAAATTAAAAATATGTCATGCCTAATTAAAATCAATCATAACCAATTAAATATTTTGACTTCCTAATCTAGCCAAGATTTGTCCCCCCTCAATCTTTGACTTTCCTTGCTCAACACCAAATTAAATCCTCCTTTTAATGCCAAATCCCTTCCTTGTGAGACAAGGTGAAGCCCTAACCCTTCTCTATATAAACCACACCTCTCCAAGCCATCCCACTCCTAGTTGACGCCCATCACAAACAAAAATAAGAAAAGAATTTCCAACCCCTAGCTCATACACATAATAACAAACAACTCTTTTCACACCCCCTCCAACCACCAAAACAACTCCTAATCACCACTGAAAATAGCAACCCCCTAAGCCTCCACACATCACCGAAAAATATACCCCCAACGACAGCCCAAACACGCCCCAAACAGCCACTAAAGTACCCCCGAACAGCAGCCCCCTTCCCACCAAAACTGACCCAAACCAGTCCCTAAATCACGCCCAAAACAGCAGTAATTTAACCCCTAAAACAGCAGCAAAATACACTTAAAACAATGCCTAAAAATCTTAAAAACAGTAACATAAAGAGACTGCATTCATAATCCTTAAAATAATCACACACAACTGCACTAAGAACCCACACAAACTTGGAACAGTTCATTGAAACGTCAAAACAGGTGGCCTGAGCAGTGAGCAGCAAAACAGAGGCCGAACAGGAGCAGAACGGAGTTCGAACCACAAGCAAAACAGTAAAGCAGTGAGCTAGGACGCTAAACCAGTGAACCGGAGAAGTTGAGGAGCTGTACCCTTCCGACGTCCGTGAAACGCAAGCCTGAAAGTTGGCAAAAAAGTTAGACCTGAGGGTATCTTTCACACTCGTTTTTTTTTGTATTATTTTTTAAATATTACTTGCATGATTGTCATGTTGAAATGCATGTTGTGGCCCTTGAGTAGATAAATATGCATGAATTATGAGATGTAGTATGTTGTGGCTGTGGAATAAAATGAGAGACGTGTCAACTCTCGCGGTATATCGGATGGAAACCCGGATATAAATTTCATAGCCGATTCCGAATGGACGGTAATATGATCTGTACTCGGGACACAACTCCACGTACCGCTTGAGTAAACAGCACCCTCTTTTGTTTTGTGTTGCTTTTGTTTATTTTTCGTCACTTGAATTATGTATGTTGTTTATTTATGCATGATTCAATCAAGCGCATGGCTTGGTAAGTGGAATGAAAGATCCCTTATGGGGAGGGGTTAAAACCCTTTACCACGATGCTTTGCCGCGCCGGTTGATGTGTGTTCGGATTGGATGTAAGATGTGTTCAATCGGGCATACTTGGTTTTGATATGATTGGCTCTATTTTTGTATGTATGATGCGATCGAGCGCATGGGCTTAGTAAGTTAGTCCAAAGGTCCTCTATTTGGGAGACAAAGAGCCTAAAAGGCCACCTTTGTGACACTACTTCGTCGCGCTGGACGAAGTGTGTTTGGGTTGAATGTACGTTCAATTAGGCATACGAAGTCCTACACTTTTATTGTCTTTATTTCATGTGTTGTGATGTGACGCGCATGGGCTTAGTATGTTGGTCTAAAGGTCCTCTCTTTGAGAGACCAAGAGCCCCAAAATGCCACCTTTATGGCAGTACTTCGCCGCGCCCCTTTATTTTGTTGTTTATGTATTGCGTCCCATTTCATGCATCAGGTCTGTTCCCGTTCGAACGCGTTTACGAACGCAACTTGAACGCGCATGCATTTTGCCTTATCATGCATCAGGTCTCATTTCCGTTCGAATGCATTCACGAATGCCATACGAACGTGAGCATTCTGTTTCATTTCCGTTCGAACGCGTTAACAAACGCCATACGAACGTGAGCATTCTGTTTCATTTCCGTTTGAACGCGTTATCAAACGCCATACGAACGCGAACCTTCTGTTTACCGTTCGAACGCATTTACGAACGCTACACGAACGCGAACACACTGAACTGAGACATATTCATCACATGCCATGTATAATTGTTTCTTAGGTGATTTTTTTATGGAACCACACATAGTCATTCTTATCTTTGTGCACATAATAATGAAAAGCATGTTTATTCCATTAGTTGCGTCGTTTGCCTTAGTCTTGATTTAACGTATTACGATTCATATACCTATGCCATGATGACTTTGGAGTATTATTTCTTGTGATATATCGGATGGAAACCCAGACATAAATTCCATAACCGATTCCGAATGGACGGTAATGCGGTATGTACTTGGGATACAATTCCACGTATCACTTGGAAAAGTGCTCACATGTATGCTTGTGCGGTTATTATGTATGCTTGTGTTTTTCATGAATATGATATGCTGAATGAAGTTGTATGTTCGTTGTTACTTTAAGGTATTTTCAGGCATGTGTTCTTAGATGTGAGATATATGTGAAATGTATGTATAAGTTTTATTTTGTACCCGTGAATTTAGAAGCATGATACTCTTGGAAATAAGTGCTACTTAAGCCTGATTAAATTATTACATAAATCCTGTCATTACAAGTGGCATAAGTAAGGGACCATTCCGAACCCAATGGTTTGAGGTCTTCCCTTGCGAGGGGTGAGTGTGGCCTTAAATCTCATTTTCCCGGTTCACACCGGGTGGCGACTCCATTATTCTCCGGTTTAGTCCCCCGTGGCTACTCTGTACTCCCGACCGGGTCGCGAGCCCGAGACAGCATGCGTCGCCCAGTTCCTGTGTTCCCACAGTGATCCCTACAAAATTTTAATTTCAGTTATTTATTTTATTTTATTTTATTATTTTGCTCGAAGACTAGCAAAATGTTAGGTTTGGGGTGTGATGAGTGGTAAATATATCACTATTTATCGCCCCTTTGACCTATTATTCTGTATGGTTTCTCAAGTTTTATGAATGTTTTAATGTGTTTGTGTTATTTTACAGATAAATAAGGTTTCAGGACTCACTGGAATCAATTCGGGGCCAAAACATCGAAAAACGGACAAAAATGGCAAAAATGTAACTTTCCTGCTAAAATGCGTTGTTTGCTAAAATGCACTGTTGCTAAAATGCGCCTTTTGCTAAAATACGATGTCTGCAATCATGCGCCACTAACGTTTCAGGACTCACTGGAATCAATTCGGGGCCAAAACATCAAAATACGGACAAAAATGGCAAAAATGTAACTTTCCTGCTAAAATACGTTGTTTGCTAAAATGCACCGTTTGTTAAAATGCGCCTTTTGCTAAAATACGCCGTCTGCAATCAAGCTACATAAGCTAACACATGCGTAAGCTAGACGAGCACCACTCACAAGACCTGATTTTCTCCCATTTTAACCACACAACACATGTTGCATGTTTGGCATGTGTTTGAATCTATGCTTCTGTAATTTTAATTTAATTATACATAAGTCCTATTGGATATGAATTGCATGTTTTAAATTAAATTTTTATTTTGACCCAAACATGTTAATGACTTAATTGTCATAAATCTCATTTGATTATGTGATTACTTTATTTTATGTAATAGTATTAATAATGTTGGAGCATTGTTGGATGGTCCGCCTTGTCAATACGGAGATGAATGAGTTATTATTACTTATTCACAATACCGTCGTTATTGTGAGGGTAAAAGTGGTCGAAACTTAGGTTTATCCGGTAAAACATTAGAAGTAGTGTGATGAGTTGACATGGTCACCTAATACCGTCATTATTGTGAGGGTGTACTTACGAAGATCATTAGTGCACATTGACAAGTATACACATGGAAAACGTCTTAATTTAATACCGTCATTTTTGTGAGGATAAGAAACAGTTCACAACCAAACTTAGAAGTCACATGAATGTGATTGACCGTTGAGGTATACCTAATGAGTTCATGAAGGCCAAGACCGTCATTATTGTGAGGCCGAAGTAAATGTCATGCGATCCACTTCCCGCTATGAAATTTTGATAGTCAAATTTCTATTTTTCTGTTAAATGAGATTATAGAATTATACAAAGTAGTAGGAGGGCACTAATAGATTTAAAATCCAAAATTGTATTAATATTTTTATATAGAAATGAAAATATTCTGCTAGTGTTTAATTGTTCAATATCGAAAAATGATTTACTTATCTTTCTTCAATATCGAAAAATGACTTATCTCTATTCAAATATTATTATATAATATTATATCTCTCTTCACTTTATAATAGTATTGGTGGCGTGAGTTATTAATAACTATTTATATATTAAAATAATATAATTAAAGTGTGTCTCATTCAATTTATTTAAAATAACATAAATTTATCTATATTATCTCTTTTCTATTAATATTATATAGTTTTTATTTCACAAAATCATTAAGGATGATAACAAGCCATGTATGATACAAGGATGTCAATGTCCGTACTCGCTTTAGTCAATCAACGAGTATGAAAATTTTCTTCTTGCCGCCTTTAGATAACAAGCTTTCTAAATATTAGACCAAGGGCATCTGATATTAGTTCAACCTAATGTCAAAAATCACACAAAGTATTTTGTCAACATTGTATTTTTATACATAGTTCGATGACGAGTCTCTTACGGGGACACCATTTGAAAATGAGGAAATGTTAGGATGAATATCATGAAGGAAAAGAACTCTAGGGAGCACAGCCAAAAATCGGTCGGACATCACCTATTTCAGGCCTACCTTGTCTCCAGCCAGAAAATCTGGCCGAATATAACCTGAAAACCCTAAAGCTGATCGAACATGATATAGTTGTCAACAGAATGTCAATTATTGAAGTTTATGGATCTAATTGTCTCTGGTAGAACATATAATTCAAATTGTATAGCCGATCAGACATATATCGAGCTGTCAGCACACGAGCAAAATTATATTAGCTAGGATCATGGGCTTGATTACATCTGGCCCGAGATACATCCAAAAACCTAAATCCGACCGGAAATGGTTTGAGCTGTGTATGACATTTTGATTGCCAATCACTCGGGACAGATTAGAGGAGAATTAGAGATTTTACTTCCCTTCCATCCTCGTACCCCCTCTGTTTCACTATAAAATAGGATCTTTCAGAGTATTTGAGGAGGATTTGGAGGCTGGCAACTATCTATAAAAAAACTCTGAAATATTGAAACACTATCAATGGAGTAAGAACAAATCGTGGGAAAGACAATAGAATTCTTGGAGTTTCCTCCTTCTGGTACGAATCCAGTAGCAACCTAACAATCAGAGGTGTTTTCTGAGCTACGACATACGCATAAAGGTACGACCTGAGGGTACCCTTTTTATTATTTCTACGCTTTGGAGCTTCTATAGTAGTACAATATCTCCGGCTAGACGTACATCACATTTGGTCGGACATGTACACATATCCGGCCAAAGATAGTCATATTAGGTCGTCTTTACAGCTTTTTGTAGCTTATTACATGCTTGGCTATTTTCGATGTTACGCTCGTCACCGTTAATTAATGCATGATTACTTGTTTTATTTTATTTCTTTAAACATTAATATACATGTGTTTATTTTACTGACCAAGATAGAATTGATATGTATACTATGTTGTTTATTATATGATCTGTAAATAATGTTTAGCCTGACATGTCTTATGTTCGGCTTGACATGAGGTATATCCGGCCTATGATCCTATAGTATATAGAATGGAAACCTGAACGTAAGTTCCATATCCGATTCCGAATGAATGGTAATATGGTCCGCACTCGGGATACAACTCCACGCACCACTGAGAGATGGATATCTCGTTATGAATGTATCCATAATGCATATTTATTATACATGTTATTACATATCAATATTTACGCATTTCTGTACTGCACAGTACATACAGCAAGACTCCTAATAAGTCCAGGCAAACATGAAGACTGAATCCTATATCCGACCGAACTTAGGCCATATCCGGCCAGGCCTCTCCGTGGTCAGGCCCACCTAATGCGTGCTTAAATATATTTTAGGTTGTTTAATTATTGTTGTAATATTTTATTTCCGCATATAAACTTTATTTATTTATGTACCGTTTTTCGTATTTGCGTTAAGAAATGTGCTTTATAAACTGTATTGCATATGATTGCATTATAAGAAAGGAGGATATCTTTTTTTAGCGTAAATATTATACCGGCATCAGTAAAGGGTCATTCCAAACCCAAACGGGTTTAAGGTCAGATCTTGCGAGGGGTGTAGTGTGGCCTTAAATCATTCTTGTTTTCTCATTCTAGGTGGCGACTCTCTTATTCTCCTATTAATCTCCCTACGAGACTATCTGTACTCTCTACGGGCTGCCAGCAGTAAACACCGTTTTACTCCTACATATGGTGACTCCACTAGGGATGGAGAATCCGCCCCGAAAAATGTCTTGTTGTATTTATGGTGAGATTGGGGATAACCATGTCTGGCTGCGTTCTAAAATCTCAAAGGTTCAGCATGTATGGCTCTCCCTTTTGGGATTTCTGACTTTTCCTCATCTCGGGATGTCTTCTATTTCTTATGTGTTGTCTTTTTGCATGACCTGGTGGTGTCTCAGAAGCAGCGGGATGAGTTCATCTACAAGCATTCTTCTCTGAGTGTTGAGGTCTCTAAGTTGAATGAGCAGTTACAGATGCTGACAATCATCGTCAAGACGATCTTGAACTCATGCTCTCCCAATCTCATGCTCAGTACAACATCATCAGCATGGTGAACAGTGCCAAGTGTCATCGCTTGGGATGGGAAGACAGCGTCAAGGACCCTGCCGACAGATCCTACCGGGGAGGTTATGATGAATAAGACGTATGCGCTGGGGTCATGGATCAAAATTATTACCCAGATCACCATATCCAAAGTCTGGGCCTAATGATGGGGGTATTTTTCAGTCCCCCTCTATTTCACTATGAAAAATGGGACATTTTTAGTATTATGGGCTAATTAAGATCCATTGGCTAATAACAATCTGGAAAGAGGATTTTAGAGAGGAAATGGCAGACAACAAGAAATAAAAACCCTAGCAATAAAAATTACAAACACCAATTCCTTGGAGTTCCATTCAACCTGGTACGAATCCATCACCAACCCAATAATCAGAGGTGTTTTCTAAGCCACAATCCGATCAAATGTAAGACCTGAGAGACTCATTTTATTTCTATGCATTTTTGAGATTTTGTTTCGACACAGTATCTCTGATTGAGTATGATACATATCCGGTCGGACTTGCTCACACTTCGGGCCAATTAATAACAATATCATGCCACATCATTGATTTAATATTTTACTCATTCATGTTTGCTTTCAGTTTGTCATTGAATAAAAATATGTATGCAATTGTTTACTCCACTATTTAAATTATTATTATGTTCTTCTTTTTACTTGTATGCATGTTCTTGTTTACTTTCTAAACCATGAGGGATATCCGACCGGACTCATCATACATCTGGCCGGATATTGATGAACATGTCCAGAGAAGCCAGGCCTGAAAGATATGTTTTCTGACATGTTCAATTCACATAATTGTATTAGTACTTTTTACTATTTTGTCATTACTTATTTCATTATTGTTCTTGTTACCTCGTTGCTGCCTAGATTTACCTTTTTTGCATGTTTAATTATTTAGCCACATGGTCATTTACTGTTTATTATGCCATTTTATGTATGTCATCATGTTGCAATGATATTTTACCTGCAATTATTGTGATTTTGCGCTTCTGGGTTACGCAATACATCCAGACAGACTTCCAGTAAGTCTTGTCATACATTTAATGTTATATCTGGCCCAACATGGCCATGTCTTTCCAAGCCTCTTCGAGGTCAAGCCCATTTGAGGCATGCTCTAAACTATTTTAAGCGTTATCTCATTATTATTGTAATTTATTTATACATTCAAACCTTATTTGATTACCCTATTTTGTTATATATTTGCGCTTTGTATGCTATATTGAATTGCCATTACATGTGACTGTATTATAAGTTATGGGGATACCTCATTTAAGCGTAAATATTATATTTGTATCAGTTAGAGATAATTTTGAACTTTAAGGTCGGACCTTGCGAGGGGTGTAGTATGGCCTTAAATCATTCCCGGTAGTGGTGACCCCTTATTCTCTGGTTAGTCCCCCACGGGACTATCCGTACTCTCTACGGGCTGCGAGCCCAATAGTGTGGTGGTTGTCGACTTCATAGGCATAATGGTAAACCCCGCTTCGCTCCAATATAGCCACTTCCTCGTTAGGTCCTAATTCTGCCAAAGAACTTGTAAAATAATGTATTTTGTATATGGAACTTGTAAAATAATATATTAGGTATGTGGCCTTCGAGTCTGCTCTCTTTTTTGTATTCTGAAAAGTGTATTTTTACATATAAAATAAGTATTTTCCTTTCGGGTCCGTGTAGTTTTGCATTTACTTTGAATAAGAAACTTGGTTCTTGAATTGGGTCTCTAAAGAGGTTGGCACATACACTAGTGAGCCATCCTAAGTGCATTTAGTTAGATTAGCAAGATCCTCATATGCATAGGTTCATCCTCAGCAGTATGGTGTTAGAGTACATTGCTGGGGGTGGGTCGCTAGCCTCATGAGACTAGTGGACTGAGCCATCCACGTATCGAAGGCCACAGCCGACACTAGGGGGACAAATATAAAAGAGGCCCCATTGTTTTCAACCCAGAGTCGGCTACAAACATTGGTACCTCCTGGCATGCAAGGTTCTGCCCTCCTGAGTCCATTGTGACCACTTCATTTCGTCCAAGTGGCTACATGGAATTTGAGAAGTTCTTCCTTTTTTGGTGTCACGTATAAGGTTCTTAACTCATCAAATCACCTCATTGTCTTACATCATTCTAGGGAGTCCAATTTTTACTCTGAGTTAGGCCTTGGGGAGTGGTAAGGGCTGGTGCTTTAGGTGTTATTGGGATTATGCTGCAGAAGCTAGGAATCGTCAGATGAGGCATCATTCCGCTGCTGTTTTCTGATAAGAAAAAGCACGCGACATCTCTAAACAAATCTCCATGGAAATGCTGCGGAGCCGGGTTTCCTTTAAGGAATAAGAGAGTGCACAGCATCAAATTCAGTGGAAATTGAGATGAGTCGTCCCCTTTTTCCCTGTATCTAGTGCCCTGATGGGCTTACTGTTGTATTTTGTACCGAGTTGTATTTTGTAAATAAGAGATGTAATGTAACATTTTACTATAATATAATACTTTACTATAAATTTTAGTTGATGTTGAATCTTGGATCGTCGATGTGCTTCGAATTTGTCATTTTATTTTCCTTATTAGACCTTGATGGGTATTTCTATTTAGGGTATGACACCTTTGTGCTTTGATAGGCATTTACCCATTGGTCTGATATTTTGAACTTAGATGTTCTGATAGGTTTTTCTACCATACATCAGAGTCTTCCTTTCCTTTGTCAGACCGTGGCAGTCATTTCCTTTTCGAGGTTCGACGTTCGAAAAGCATACTCTGATGGGTTTTTCTACTGTTCATCCGAGTTTGCTTATTCCTTGCCAAACTCTTATAGGTATTCCCTTTTTAGGGTCTGACGCTTAGAAACTTCATGCTCTGATGAGTCTTTCTACCCTACATCAGAGTTTCACATTTCCTCTTCAGACCCTGACATGCATTTCCTCTTTAGATCTGATGTATTGGGTCTCTCCCTTGAGATGGTTTGGTACGGATGGGTTTTGTACCATGCGTTCAAGGTTTCTTTTTCCCCGTCTAACCCTGATAGGCATTTCCTCTTTGGGGTATGACGCTTAGATACTTCAAATTCTGATGGGTTTTTCTACCATACATCAGTGTTTTCCCGTCAGACCCTGTCAAGTATTCCCTCTTTAGGGTCTGATGCTCTGAATCTTAAAGCACTGATGAGTTTTTCTACCATACATTATAGTCTTCTTTTCCCTCGTCAGACCTTGTCAGATATTTCCTTTTTGGGCTCTAACGTTCGGATGTTGCGATGGGTTTTTCTACCATACATCAGAGTCTTCATTTCATTCGTTAGACCTTGACAGACATTTCCTCTTCGGGATATAATGCTTAGATTATTTGTGTTCTGATGAGTTTTTCTACCGTACATCATAGTCTTATTTTTCCTTGCCAGACCTTGTCAGTCATTTCCTTTTAGGGTCTGATGCTTAGAACCTTCAGCTTTGATGGGTTTTTCTACCATACATCATAGTCTTCTTTTTTCCTCGCCAGACCCTGATTGGCATTTCCCCTTTAGGATCTGACGTTTTGGATCTCCCTCTTTAGGGTGGCTAGGTACTGACGGGTTTTCCTACCATGCCTCAGGCCATTTTTGTTTGTGGTAAAGCCTTCGCTATAATTAATGTTGGTCGATTAAATAGTAAGAATTTTTATTTAAATTGAAGAAGTACGGCATTCATACATATAATATTTCTTAAGCATCTGTGCATTCCATGTCCTAGGCACTGCCTTTCTTATTTCTAGCATTCAGAGTCAGATTTCTTTATCTATATTGGGTGATTCTCTTGTTTTGGTGCTTCTGGTAATTGACTTCATAAGGCACAGCTCCGATTTCCAACTGGCTCTTCCCTTTTAAATATTCCAATAACATGCCATTCTTTATAGTTATTTTTAACTATCGGTACATGTTCTTACACCTGGAAGTGGTGTGTCCTATGTCCCTATGAAACTCACAATATAGCTCATTGTCTTTGTGTTCTTATGGCACTCTTATCGGCTAGGGCTCTCTCAGCAAGCCCTGGTCTTTCACTTTGTGGAAGATCTGTTCATGTGGTAGGGTGAACTCATACAATATTTTGTCATCCTGCCACCTAGGCCATTTGGGTTCTGACTCATACTTTTCCTTCTCCTCAATAATTCCTGAGGTACAGGCTTCTTTCCTCTCTCTCTGCAGCCTTCTCTTCCTCGAGTCCTAACTTTGCTCACTCTAGTCCAGTTGTTGCGGTCTTGGTCTACCATTATGATCGTAGTGGCTTGGGACATCTTGGTCCTGTTTTCCATTGCCTTCAGCAAGCCCTCGACTCTGGCCCGTACTTTTGACATGTCTTATGAAGGTGTCTTCAGGAACTCTTAATGAATATAGGACATGCTGACTAATCCTCTTTTGAAGAAAGTTGCTGCTTATTTAAAGTCTAGGTGTTGACGATGTCATCTTGTCAACAAATTTATGTAAGTACTGTCTATGGGGCTCATCGTACCTCTGCTTCAGTTGTAGGTCTATTATAGTAACTTTGGTGGGACGATTGCCATAGTACTACTCGATGAACCTTCACCCCAAGTCTTCGAAACTCCTTCTGGGCTTTTCTGGAAATTACAGGAACCAAGAAAAGGCATTGCCAGCAAGAATGGTGACAAACATCTTTTACATTAGAGCCTCGTTGGTGGTTTCTGGTGAGAGCTTCTGTTTTGTATTTGTTGAAGTTGGGTGGGGTGAAGTCTCGGGGCTTCAGCTCATCTTCCATCCATTCCTGGAATGTGGAGGTGGACATCCCTTTGATCACTAGATAATCCAAATCCATTGGAGTCTACACCCGAATGGCCCCGATCCTTTTCGTTATTGCCACCACTAGTTTCTCATCGACAAACTCCTTCTTACAGCAAATGTCCTTTTCATTACAACTCACATCCAAGTATTTTTTTCTCTCCTTATGCTCTATCTCTCTACACGTCCGACCTTGATTTCTGGAATCCTCTGCATCAGAACCCGCATCATCAATCTGGATGGGGCTTTTTCCCTAAGGTATTTCGTCATGGTTTTTCTTTGATCGCCCCTCCTCGCGGGGTCCTCGACAGTGGCTCATTCCTTCCTTTTTCCTTTGTCCTTACTGGGGCCAGCTCTCTAGATCTGGGCTTTGAGCATCTGGTTCTCTTGTTGCATGACTTGCATATATTCCTAAAACTGCCTTTTCATGGCCTACATTTGGTCTTCCATCTGTTTCATCATCCCGTTCCTAATTACCGAGATATTCATCGAGG
>SKCR01039135.1:0-93308 GCA_019454045.1 Zanthoxylum bungeanum | reverse complement strand
TGATTAAACTCCAACAGGTTACGTGTATGCATGTATGCAGGAGTCTTCTTATTTCGTTGGGTTAGGCCTTCCTTGGTCCATTTCCGAACCGTGCTCCATTTTCGGAGTGCCACTTTGGCGAGATGTGAAAGTAGTCCATTTTCGAACCATGCTCCATTTTCGGAGTGCCCTTTTCGGCGAGATATGATAATGGTCCATTTCCGAACCGTTGCTCCATTTTCGGAGTGCCATTTTCAGCGAGATGAGATGATGGTCCATTTCGAACCGTGCTCCAATTCCGGAGTGCCATTTTTCAGAGAGATGAGATGATGGTCCATTTCGAACCGTGCTCCATTTCCGGAGTGCCATTTTTGGCAAGTGATTAGATGATGGTCCATTTCGATCCGTTGCTGATGAGAGATAGTCCATTTCCGGACCATTACTGATATGAGAGTGGTTCATTTATGAACCGTTGTTGATAATAGAGTGGTCCATTTCCGAACCATGCTTCCATTCTTGGAGTGCCATCCCCGGCTTGTTCATTTCTGAACTGTATTTCCATTCCTGGAGTGCCATTCTCGGCTTGTTCATTCTTGAACTCTGCTCCATTCTTGGATTGCCATTCCCGGCTTGTTCATTCTTGAACTCTGCTCCATCCTTGGATTGCCATTCTCGGCTTGTTCATTCTCGAACTGTGTTTCCATTCTTGGAGTGCCATTCCCGGCTTGTTCATTCTCGAACTCTGCTCCATTCATGGATTGCCATTCCCGGCTTGTTCATTCTCGAGCTGTCCATTCCCGGACTATATCTCCATTCTCGGAGTGCCATTCCCGGCGTGCTCATTCCCGAGCTGTCCATTCCCGGACTATATCTCCATTCTTGGAGTGCCATTCTCGGCAGAACTGATCTGATGTAATGTGGGCCTCGCACCCAGAATGCCATACCCGACAAGACTGATACTGATGTAATGTGGGCCTCGCCCCCAAAATGCTATACCCGGCAAGACTGATACTGATGCTAATACGGGCCTCGCCCAAAACTGATGCTGATGTGGGCCTCGGCCCTGGGATTCATTCCAAAATTCTGCTGATGCGGGCCTCGGCCCTGGGATTCATTCCAAAATTCTGCTGATGTGGGCCTCGACCCTGGGATTCATTCCCTGATTCATTCCGAAATTCTGACGGTGTGGGCCTCAGCCCTAGGACTTATCCCCAAAACTGATACTGATGTGGGCCTCGCCCCCAGACTGATACTAATGTAGGCCTCGGCCCTGGAACTCATCCCTAAACTGATACTGATGTGGGCCTCAACCCTGGGACTCATCCCCAAACTGATACTGATGCGGGCCTCGCCCCCAGACTGATGCTGATGTGGCCTCGCCCGCAGAATGATGTGGGCTTCGCCCTAAACTGATATTGATATGGGCCTCGCCCCCAGACTGATACAGCTGATATGGGCCTCGCCCCCAAACTGATACTGATACGGGCCTCGCCCCAAGACTGATACTGCTGATATGGGCCTCGCCCCCAGACTGATACTGATACGGGCCTCGCCCCAAGACTGATACTGATACGGGCCTCGCCCCAAGACTGATACTGCTGATATGGGCCTCGCCCCCAGACTGATACTGCTGATATGGGCCTCACCCCCAGACTGATACTGATATGGGCCTCGCCCCAAGACTGATACTGATACGGGCCTCGCCCTAAGACTGATACTGATACGGGCCTCGCCCCCAGACTGATACAGTACTGTCGATGTTCCTGATTGGTTTGTCTTTTGACGCTTTCTTTTTTTTCTCTTTTGAAACCTGTTATTACAAAACAGAACAAACACAAAAAGGATGCAAATATGTTACGTGTATGCATGCATGCATGATTGGGTTTCCTATCCCGTTGGGCTAGGTCTTCTGCCAGTACTCTTGGTGGCTGCTTGATCTTTTGACAAGTATGTCATCTTCCCTAACCAATGGGTATCTATGATGGCCTTTAAGACAAACTGGGGTTAACATGGTGCATGTATGCATGAGGTGCATGTGATGCATGATATGCATGCGATACAAGAAATATATCAACTCATTAAAATTTTCACACAAATCGGCTCATCATCATTTTAGAAGTTTTTGGGCCAGCTGTAATAGGAGTGAACTTGTCCCAGTTTAAATGGCCCAACGAGTTCACATCTCATGGCAAGGAGCCCAACTAAATCCGAATGGTAACATTCCGAACACAATCACAAAGTGGCCCATCAATCATTTAGAAGCCTTTGGCCCAATAGTCATGAAATACGTTATTGTCCCAGTTTAAATGGCCCAACAAGCCCATATCCCATGACAAATGGTCCAACTGGATCCAAACGACGATGTTCCCAAATACAAGCATAGAAGAAAGATGATGCAAACATGACATAATAATTTCTACACAATGGCCCATCGACATTTCAGAAGTTTTGGGCCTAATAGTCATAAGGTGCGAACTTGCCCCAGTTTAAATGGCCCAACAAGCCCACATTTCTGACAATATTCCAACTGCATCCAAATGAGGATGGTCCACAAGCACATATCCAAGGAAATAATTGTTACTTTAGCCAACCCGGTCTATGGGTGGGTTAGCAAGAGTATAGACAAAGTCTCTCACCGGCGAAGGATGGCCCACAACTAGGTCTCCCCACTCAAGGGTTCGAGCAACCAAGTGAGCGCACCCTTTTTTATACACTAAGGTACGTGCCAATGAGCTATGGTGTGTGACGGACTGTCAAATGGATTTCCTGTTGTAGATTCCCCAGAGGGAAGGTGGAGCGAGGCTCACTTAAATACCCAAGCCTCTTAGGCTCTTATCGCTTGATGTCAGGAATAAACAACGAGTCCTCCAAATTAGTCCATCATAATAGGCTACGAGTAGATGGCTATCTAGGTGCCTTCACAGCTTTTCCTTCTAGAAAGGTAGTGAATGAAGGAAGACACCAAACCATTACCTAGCCTCAAAATGCCTTTGATTAAACCCTCACTTTATCCACTATAGACACGGTCAATTAAAACATAAATCCAAACAACACAAGTCAATATTTCGGGGCCAATTCTCTATCCCCAGTGGAGTCGCCAGACTGTGGGACACAGAAACTGGACGACGCATGCTGTTCTAGGCTCGGGGGCCTAGTTAAGAGTATGGAGTAGCCACGGGGACTAGACCGGAGAATAATGGAGTCGCCACCCGGTGTGAACCGGGAAAATGAGATTTACGGCCGCACTCACCCCTCGCAAGGGAAAACCTCAAACCGTTGGGTTCGGAATGGTCCCTTACTTATGCCATTTGTAATGAAATGATTTACATAATAATTTAATCAGGCTTAAGTAACACTTATTCCTAAGAATAGCATGCTTCTATATTCACGGGTACAAAATAACACTTATACATACATTTCGCATATATCTCATATCTAAGAACACATGCCTGAAAATACCTCAAAGTAACAATGAACATACAACTTCATTCAGCATATCATATTCATGAAAAACACAAGCATACATAATAATCGCGCAAGCATACATGTGAGCACTTTTCCAAGTGATACGTGGAATTGTATCCCAAGTACAGACCGCATTACCGTCCATTCGGAATCGGCTACCGAATTTATGTCTGGGTTTCCATCCGATATATCACAAGAAATAATACTCCAAAGTCATCATGGCATAAGTATATGAATCGTAATGCGTTAAATCAAGACTAAGGCAATGACGCAATTAATGGAATAAACATGCTTTTCATTATTATGTGCACAAAGATAAGAATGACTATGTGTGGTTCCATAAGAAATCACCTAAGAAACAATTATACATGGAATGTGATGAATATGTCTCAGTTCAGCGTTCGTAAACGCGTTCGAACGGAAATGAAACAGAATGCTCACGTTCGTATGGCGTTTGTTAACGCGTTCGAACTGAAATGAAACAGAATGCCCACGTTCGTATGGCGTTCGTGAACGCGTTCGAACAGAAATGAGACCTGATGCATGATAAGGCAAAATGCATACGCGTTCGAGTTGCGTTCGTAGACGCGTTCGAACGGGGACAGATCTGATGAATGAAATGGGACGCAATAAATAAATGGCGAATAGTACAATGCGAGGCGCGGCAAAGCATCGTGGTAAAGGGCTTTAACCCTTCCCAATAGGGGATCTTTCATTCCACTTACTAAGCCCATGCGCTCGATCGCATCATGCATACAAACATAAAGACAATCATATCAAATTAAGTATGCCCGATTGAACACATCTTACATCCAATCCGAACACACATCAACCAGCGCGGCAAAGCATCGTGGTAAAGGGTTTTAACCCCTCCCCAAAAGGGATCTTTCATTCCACTTACTAAGCCCATGCGCTTGATTGAACCATGCATAAAAAGATATTAAACACAATAATGTCAAACTTAATATGCCTGATTGAACGTATCTTGCATTCAACCGAACACACATCAACCGGCGCGACAAAGCATCGTGATAAAGGGCTTTAACCCCTCCCCATAGGGGATCTTTCATTCCACTTACTAAGCCCATGCGCTCGATTGAATCATGCATACATAAACGACATACAAAATCCAAATGACGAAAAATAAATAAACCAAAGCAACACAAAACAAAAGAGGGTGCCGTTTACTCAAGCGGTACGTGGAGTTGTGTCCCGAGTACAGATCATATTACCGTCCATTCGGAATCGGCTATGAAATTTATGTCCGGGTTTCCATCCGATATACCGCGAGAGTTGACACATCTCTCATTCATCCAATACCCACAACACACATCATACACAAACGAGATTTAACGAATAAGTAAAATACGATCAAAATAAATAACAAAAATCAAATAATGATGAGTGTGAAAAGTACCATCAGGTCTAACCTTTTAAGCCGTCTCTCGGACTCGCGTTTCACGAAGATCGGAAGAGGTAAAGCTCCGTAACTTTTCTGGTTCACTGGTATGCCTTTTCCTTCGCTGTTTTGCCGCTCAAGCTACTGTTTCGAGTCCGTTTTGCTGCTGTTTCCTTGTGGTTTCGCTGCCGTTTCCTCTGTATCTCTTGCTTACTGTTTTTGGGTGTGTTCTTCCTGTAATTTTCCTGTGTGTTCTGTATCTTATTTGTATGATCTAGCTAGGGTTGAGAAGGTTGGTGAAGGGTTCTTTTTATAGGCAAAGGGTTAGGCTTGACAAGGAAAGAGATTTGGCTAATTAAAGAGGGATTTGATTTGGTGTTGGATAAGGGAAGTCAAAGATTGAAGGGGGACAAATCTTGGCTAGATAGGGAAGGTTGAATATTTAGTTTATGTTGATTAGGCATACAATATTTTAAGTTTGGGAATAATATATTGGTTGATTGATTTTAACTTGGTATGATTATATTTGATTGGTTTATGGTTTAAACATTTTATTTAATTGACTTTTAATTTAATTAATATTTGATTTAATTAGGATGTGTCTTATGGGCTTGGTGGGCTAATTGGGCTTGGGTTGAGGCTAGCAGCAAAACCAGAATTACCGACACTGTTCGAACGCTTCCTCGAACGCGACAATCCATTTGCCGTTCGAACGCATACACGAACGCAGCACGAACGAAAACAGTGAACCTTATTTATTCTGAATTTCCCCTTCCGATATCTGTTTCCCCTTCCGTGACTCAAAAGGTAGTGCCTCCAAATGAGACTCATCATCGGGTTTCACATGCAAAAATACAATGCCTACACACGCCCCCAAGCTTGTGAAACCATGGCCTTCCCAACAATAAAGCAAAAGTGGCCGGGATATCCAGCACTGTGAACTCAACCTCATCCTCAATTGGGCCCACTTTGACCATCGCAGTAAAAGTACCCTCGACTCCCCGCTTGCTATCATCATAAGCCGTGATAGTCATATTGGAGGGACTCAGATCCGTCGTCTTTATACCTAGCCTCGCCAAAATCTTCAATGGGCAAACATTGATAGATGAGCCATCATCCACCATTACACAAGACGTCTTTTTACCTCTCACTTCATCTCTTATGAATAATGGCCTGTAATGATTTCTTCCCTCCGCAGGGAGTTCCTCCTCAGAAAAAGTTATCACTTGCAAAGCTTCTTTTTGCACTGATCCTACAAACATTGCGGGGTTAGCATCCTCCGGTACTATTATCTTGCTTAAGGCCTCAACCATGGCACGCATGTGCTCCTGCGATTCACACAGCAACTCCAAAATGCTCAACGGTGCTCGTGTTTTCTTCAACTGATGCAACACCACATCTCCTTCGGCATTATCCCCGTTCTCCGCCACTTCTCTACCTTCTATCAACACTTCATTGTAAAAGCGCCCACTGCGCGTCATTCCTTTTACCTCCTCTTCATCACTGCTCGAGAAGTCCTCCCATAAATTCTTCTCCTGCTCTGTTTCATCCTCACTACTAATATCCCAAATCCCCAGGCAAAAGGCTTGGTGGTCAAAGGACTTGAGGACACGGCTTTCGGGTAGGCCAGAGCTTATCATGTAGGTAGGTGGTGGGACATAGTGATAATTTGGTATGGGGTTTCGTTGTGCGTTGGGTAGCTCCTTTTCAGGGTCGGGTATTTTGTCAGAGTCTATGAGGTCCTGGATTTCATGTCGGAGGCGGGCACATCTGTCGGTGTCATGGCCTTTTTGCTGGTGATAATGGCAGTAAAGGTTTGGGTTGAGATTTGGTGGTAGAGGGTGCGTAAGTGGTCTAGTCTCCAAGGGTTTTAGGAATCCTTGCCTTGTCAACTTCTCCATCACTTTAGACAAAGGCCTACCCAGATTAGAAAAATGCCGGTTTTTGATAGCGGTAACCTCGGCAGGTCGGTCTTGGCTCCCGATAGTCCTCCAACAGTCCTCATGTTCAGGCCATAAAACTTCATATTCTCCACTTCTTCTTCCTCGATATCCATGACAGTCTCCCTTAACTGTCGAAAATGAGTAATCATGGAGGCCATCCTCCTCAGCTTGCCATAGATTGAGAGCTTGGTGCCCTTAATAATCATTTTGATCTGGTCCTTCTCTGAGGGCCGAGTCTGCATTTTCAAAAGCTGGCTTCTCCAGCGGTCCACATAATCCTTGAAGCTCTCATCCGTCTTCTGCTTGGTATTCTCCAAGTTGCGAAGCGACAAGTCGATCTCCAAATCCATGACATATTTGTTCAAAAAAGCTTCTGCCAGCACTCTCCAATCCTCATTAAACTTGTTTTCAAGGCCATGGTACCACACCACGGGTGCCCCCTCAAGCGACATCCCAAACATCTTCTGAACCTGACGCTGCGATAGGCCCACCGAACACATTACAGAAACATATTGTCGGAGATGGACCCTCGGATCCCCGTTCCCATTGAACTTGGCTTTGTCAGGCATTTAAAACTGAGCCGGCAGCTACTCCTCAAAAGTCATCGCCTCATAATCCAACAATCCTCATGCTTACCCTTCAGCTTGCGGGTAACCAATTCCACCTGATCACAAAGTTTCTACAATTCGGCCTGAGACCCGGCTATCCTTCCTATGGCATACTCAGCCATGTCATCATCAAAGACGGAGGCATCATCATTTAACCCGCTCAAAGGGCCCTCACGCTTCTCATTCTCAGAGCCTCCTGCAGCACGGGGCACAACCATATTAGTCATAGCAGTGGTCAAAGCTTGCAGTTGCTCGGTAACCTTAGTGAGATTAGCTTCCAGCTGATCCATACGAGATCCTTCATTAACTGATTCACTCATGTTGGCTAATGGTCTTTTGGAGAGTCTTCCCTCTTCCCTAACCCAACAGATATCTATGATGTCTTTTAAAACTGCGAGTCAGCATGTATGCGTTCGATGCATGGAATGTATAAGTCAGCCCATTATCATTTTAAAGTATTCAATCATACTATTACGCGGTGCAAACTTGTCCCAGTTGAAAAGGCCCAACAGGTTTACACTTTTGCGATAACATGGCTAAACAACTTCAAATGACAAGGGGCCTAAATATAAGATGGCTCATTGGCATTTCAGAAGTTTTTGGCCCAATTGCCATAAAGGATGGCCTCGCCCCAGTTTAAATGGCCCAACAAGCCCATACCTCATGACAAAAAGTCCAACTGAATCCAAATGACAATGGTCCTAAACGCAAGCATAAAGAGATAGTTTCCACTAGTCCTACCGCTACAGTTCATGTGCGGGTTTATAGGGGTATAGACAAAGGCTCTTACCGACGACAGATTGCCCACAACTAGGACTCCCCACTCAAGGGTTCAAGCGACCAAGTGAGCGCACCTTTTTTATACGCTAAGGTAGATGCCAACGAGTTACGGTGCGTGACTGACTGTCAAATGGATTTCTCATTGTAGATTCCCCAGATGGAGGTGGAGCGAACTCTCTTAAATACCCAAGCCTCTTAGGCTCTTATCGCCTTTGTGACAGGAATAAACAACAAGTCCTCCAAATTAGTCCATCACAGTAAGCTTCGAGTAAATAATTATCTAGGTGCCTTCACAGATTTTCCTTATAGAAAAGGTAGTGAATGAAGGAAGACACCAAACCATTACTTAGCTCTAATAGTGCCTTTGATTAAACCCCTTCAACCCACGATAGACACGGTTAACTAAAACAAAACCACAAACATTACAAGGCATTATTTCGGGGCCGATTCTCTATCCCCAGTGGAGTCACCAGACTGTAGGACACATAAATCGGTGACGCTGTGTTGGTTTCTATAATATGTCCCAAGGAAAGATTAAGCATTTGAAATACAATAAATGAATATATATTTAACTTTGAAGTATGGCGGAATCATACTTACAATGCTTTGTTGATGAAGAAAATCAAACCAAAATGGAAGCTCCAAGTGTTGATTGATTCGGCCAAGAGGAGAAGAAGGTGGAAAGCTCCAAGCTTTGTGAATTCCTTGCTCTATGATGGTTTCCCTATCACCTCTTTTGATCCCTTGAAGGTGCTAGCCTTGCATGTGAGAAGATGTTCCAAACAACCACACTATCTTCAAGCTTTTTGGCAACCAAAATGAAGAAGATGAAGACCCAAAAACTGCATGCAGTTTTCGGCAATGTGAGAGAGAGAAGAGAGATTTTTCTTATTGATTTTTGATACCAAAATCAATTTATATTTATGCCATAATATTTATTAAATAATAATAAATCTATGACACAAACCATGCAAAGGCTTAGAGTGTCAAACACTCAAATTCCATGCATAACAATTGAGTGCATTATACACTATCACCATGCAATGCATTATCAATAAAATAATACATATAATGACATGTGTCATGTGGGCCCCACACGTTTCCAAATGAAAGCGGGCCCACGTGCACTCACGCGTTCGGGTTCGATATTTCCGAAATACCGAACTTGCGTCGCGACGTTAATTAAATCGAATTTAAATAAATAATCGCGCCTAGCGAAATTATTATTTACGTCGCTAACGAATTAATTCTAAATTAACTCGTATGCCCGAATTAAAATCTAATTTTAATTTCGCGTCGAAATCGAATTTCAATTATTATATCGAATATAATAATTTTACTGATTAATTCCAAATTAATCGTTCTCTCTCTCTAAATAAGGCACTTTATCCGAGATAAAGTTTCTCCGCAATTAATCCAAGATTAATTAAGTTCGAATCAAATATCATAGGTGAATCTTCAGGAAGCGACCCAAGAGATCTCCGGATATGTTGGCAGTAAATACGGTCGTCGGATAATCCGAACACGCACGTACCTCGTACTACGTTCTTACCGATTCACAAGACAAGGTTGGCTTCTAGCAAAGCGCCATGCCTACCCAATTCTCCAGAAATATTCTTATAGGAATATAAGATCTATATCAAGCGTAGTATACCGTAGTATTGCGTACATCGATCCAGTATCGGATGATCACATGCTAGGCCTGGGGCTGGAGATGTGTCTGCCCCGTACGAAACATATATCGGACATCAAGCAACTAGTCTCTTTAAATCGGACAATCCTGACCTAGTCATATTGTCCCGACGGTTGCAACCTTTTATAGAGTACTAGTTCTGTGTCCTGCGTGATCATCACCTCCATATGTCTGAAGCGATACTTCCATCTTGACATCACATCCAGTACACTACGATTCTCGATAAACCCAGAAGAGGTGTACACAGAACCGGTTAAGGTCCCCAACCACCAAAACCAAAGTTTACCGATTGTCGCAAGTACTAGCGATGTAAGTCTCAGGTTAAGACCATATACACCTACCCTGATGCGGCCTCCCATAGACACCGAGACATACTACCAATGGGATTCCGCGGGGTCTATCCAGAGCGAAGCTGTTTTCCGTACCATCGGTAAAACACAACCTCCTATCGCACTTGCATAAGTATCCAATACTTAAATATATGAGAACTATGCCGTTGTGCCCTCACAACGTGCACAAGCGCAATACTAGTTTATTCCGCATTATCGATGTCCAGTCTCGATAATACTACGGCTAGGGATATTTAATGATTAAACCTTTATGGATTGATACTGTCTCATATCATCTCAATCCAGTACTAATCATATGGACTTTCGCCATTTATATATCAAAGTAAATAATATTTACAAAATGGCAAAAGGCAATTTCATTATTACATAGTTAATTTTGTACAATAATACAATATCATTTACAAACAGTGACGCAATGGGACACAATGTCTAACACGCTGTTCCAGGCTCGCGGCCTAGTCGGGAGTATGGAGTAGCCCACGGGGGAACTAAACTGGAGAAATAACATGGAGTCGCCACCCAGTGTGATCTGGGAAAATGATTTAAGGCCGCACTCACCCCTCGCCAGGGAAGACCTCAAACCGTTGGGTTCGGAATGGTCCCTTACTTATGCCACTTATAATGAATGGATTTGTGCAATAATCTAACCAAATCTACTCACCAACAATCTACATCTAATTTTTCAAACTACTTATATCTAAGTTTGCATACTACCTATATCTAAGTTTGCATGCATAAAAGTAAGTTGAAATAATTGTAAGCACACAATTTCATTAACATACAAAATAAATAAATATGAAAAGGTAAATAAACAATGACGGTAAAAGTATAAACATTAAAACGAGCTAACTAAGCATATGATGGGGAAATAAATAACTAAGGAAATAAACATGCAAAACATGATGAAGGAATCTGTCCAGTGCGTGCGCGTTCATGTAGCATTCGAAAACGTGTTCGAATGGTAAACAGAATGCACGCATTCGAGTAGCATTTTATAACGCGTTCAAACAGTAAACAGAATGCACGCGTTCGAGTAGCATTTGATAACGTGTTTGAACGGGACGAGGCAGAATGCATACGTTCATATAGCGTTTGATAACGCGTTCGAACGGAATCACAAAAACGATACCTGTAATCACATAAACACCTAAATCATGCATAAAAAAAGAAGATACTAAAAAACTAAATCATGCATAAAGGAAAATGACATACTAAACGATTAAATCAAGAATAAACATAAGATTGGATGAAACAAAATATGTGTGTCTTTCAAGTGGTACGTGAAGTTGTTTCCCAAGTACAGACCACATTACCGTCCAATCGGATTCGGCTACGGAATTTACGTCTGGGTTTCCATCCGATATACCACAAGAGATAACACATATTTCATTCATCTCATGGCCACAACATTCATGAATCCACAATACACAAGCGCAGAAATAATAACAAAAGGACGGGAATAAATAAAAAAAGGGTGCCCTCAGGTCTAACCTCTTAAGTCGTCTCTTGGAAGTGCGTTATGCGCCGTCGGAAGATTTAATGCTCCGCAACTCTTCTGGTTCACTGGTTCGTTGTTTTCCTTCGTTGCCTCGCTGTTTGGGGCTGCTGTTTCCTCTGTTTTGGGCTGCTATTTCTGTTGTTTTTGCTACTATTTTTTTGGACTACTTAAAGGTGTAATTTAGTGGTGATTTGGGCTGCTGTTTGCGGTAATTGAAGGGGTTTCAGGGGTGTGATTTTTGGTGATGCAAAAGTTGTTTCTGGGCTGTGATTTTTGATGCTGTATGGCTTTTTTAGGTTGCTGTTTTGTGGTGATGGAGGGCTATTTTAGGTTGCAGGTGTGCGGCTGTGTGAGGGATTTTTCTGGCCTACAGTTCACGAAAATGAAGGACTATTTTCCAATGCTTTGGGTGTGAATGAGCTAGGGTGTGAAGGGTTGGTTTAAGCTTTTTTTTATAGGCAAAGGTTTGGGTTTACCTTATGTGTATAGGGAAAGGATTTTATGTAATTATGGGGATATCTTCTAATTAGTGTGCTATAAGGAAAAATCTATTTAATTAGGGATGTGATTTAATTTGATTTGATTTCTTCTCTTTTGATTAGGGATATGATTTAATTGAATTAGGAAAGTGTTTGATGAGATTTGATTTGAATCTTTTAATTTGGGAAGGTGATTTGTCTTGATTTTAGCATGTGTTTAATGTGTGATTTTGTTATTTTGGAAGGAGGTGGGTGTGGCTTAAGGTAATTTGGGCGTGTGGTTGGTTTGTTTTGGTGGGCTAAATGTGTGGTTTGCGGGGGGTTTGGGCTAAAGATGAGTTTAAAACAGAGGCCTAACAAGCAAACCCGAAGCTAAACAAACGAATTAAATCTAACAAGGTGTCAATTTCTGACTCTTCCCTTCTGACGTTCGCTTCCCGCGACTTCCACAACTTAAAGAGGTAGTGTCTCCATGTGAGACTCATCATCGAGACTTATATGCAAAAATGCAGTGCCTACAACACCACCTCGACCTAAACCTATATTGTCACTACCATCAGCAAAAAGGCCATGAAACTGACAAATGCACCCACCTCAGGCATGCGATCCAAAACCTCATTGACACCCATAAGATACCCGACCCTGAAAAAGAACAACCCGACACACACAGAAACCCTCTACCCAACTACCACTCCGTTCCACCACCCACCTACATGATCAACTTCGGCCTGCCCGAAAGCTTTGTCCTCCGAACTCTCAACCACCAAGCTTCCTGTATAGAGATATGAGACAGCAGTAATGAAGATGAAACAGAGCTGGGGAGAGATTTCTGGGAAATTTTTTTGAGTAGTGACGAAGACCAATAACAAAGGGATGAAGCCGATGGGATACTTTATGAAAGCCACATGAGGCCTGAACCCATAGAAGTCAGTGGGATCATAGCCCTAGAATTCGATATCTTCAAGGATGTGATGGGCAAAGAACCACAGGCAGAGGAAGATAAATGGGAAGAAGAACTATTACAGTTGGAGAATCTGACGCTCGAAGAAAGCAAGAAGACGGAAGAAGAAAAAGGTGCAAATGACGAAGATGTTTATTTTTTTGACTTATTTGATTGTAATCCTGCATTTATTAATCATAAAGACATTGATTTTGCTTATTTGTTCGATTTTTTTCCTGTTAGTCTGCATCATAACACGCATGACATGAGCATATTTGAAATTAACTCAACAAAGACAAATGCATTTAATCTTGGTACATGTGAAAACCCCATGGAAATTTCAATTGCAAGTGAGGTTACCTCTGATGAGCGGAAATAATTAGAGAGAATATTAATAAAAATATGCAAAAGTATTCGCCTGGTCCTATGAAGACATGCCAGGAGTAGACAAGGGTATTGCCCAGCACATGGTACAAACTTAGGAATGTGATTTAATTTAATTAGGAAGGTGATTTATGAGATTTGATTTAGTTTAGGAATGTGACACAAAATCAAATCAAATTAAATCAAATTACCTTCCTAGATAATGAGATCCTTTCCTTATGACACACAAAATCAAATATCCCCCATAATTACACAATATCTTTTCCCTATTCGCATAAGGTAAACCCCAACCCTTGCCTATAAAAAGAAGCCTAAACCAACCCTTCACACCCTAGCTCATTCACACCTCTCATCTCTCTCCCTAAGAGCTCATTCACGCCCAAACATAAAAAAAACAAACAAACAACCTTCACGTTCTCTCTCCAGCGCAAGCAACAAAGACACTGGCCCTCCACCAACTCATCAACCCACACCATCAAAAAAATAGGGCCACGACACCAACAAAGAAGCTCACTCTCAGCCACTTAATCACACAGCCCTAAACCCACTCACGCACCTAGTACCAATCGACTCACAACTCAAAGAATAAACCCTCACGTACATACTCACTCAACAAACAACCCTCACGCACCCACAGTCCACTCATCACAGCCTCACGCACACACTCACGCCCTCAGCATTTGGCAGCACACAATCCACTCATCACAGTCTCACGCACACACTTACTCAACACACAACCCTCACGCACTCATCTCTCTCTCATTAAAAATCCCTCAATCTCACGCACAAGACCCCCTCACAAATAGCCTTCAATTCACGCCCACAACCAGCCCCTAGCACTTCAAACCGCATAAAAACACTCCAGAAAATACCCCAGCAATGACCAAAAATTAGCCCCTGAACTACACTCCAAACCACCAAAAACAGCCCCTGAAAAATAGCCCATTTTCACCGAAAACATTCCCTAAAAAAACGCACTTTTAAACCAGCAAACTAGTCCAGAAAAACTGCAACATCCACCACAAAAAAAGAGCAAACAGCATCCCAAACAGCGAGGCAACAAAGGAAAACAACGAACCAGTAAATCGGAAAAGTTGCGGAGCACCAACCTTTCCGACAACCGCGTAGCGCACTTCCAAGAGACGACTTAAGAGGTTAGACCTAAGGGCACCCTTTTTATTCATTCTCCTTTATTTTTATTTATTTTCTTATTTTACTTCGCATGAGTATTCTTGATTGGTGTATGCTATGACCATGGGATGAATGAAATATGTGTTATCTCTCGTGGTATATCGGATGGAAACCCAAACGTAAATTCTGTAGCCGAATCCGAATGGACGGTAGTGCGATTTGTACTTGGGAAACAACTCCACGTACCACTTGAGAGACACACATATTTTGTTTCATCCAATCTAATGTTTATGCATGATTTAGTCATTTAGTATGTTATTTATTTTTCTAAGCATTATTTAGTCGTTTAATATGTTATTTATTTTTCTATGCATGATTTAGTCGTTTGGTATGTTATCTATTTTTATGCATGATTTAGTTGGTTATTTCCAAGCATGATTAATTATTTCTTTCGCATTAGGAATTTAATTTATGTTTATGTTTAGGTTGTTATTTATTTTTCACTTTGATAATTCAATATGTTCATAAGATTGCGTGCTTGCCGTTATTCCGAATTACTTTTATGCATGCAAACTTAGATATAGGTAGTATGCAAACTTAGATGTAGGTTGTTCTTGCGTAGACTCGGTTATATGATAACATAAATCCTTTCATTACAAGTGGCATAAGTAAGGGACCATTCCGAACCCAACGGTTTGAGTTCTTCCCTTGCGAGGGGTGAGTGGGGCCTTAAATCATTTTCCCAGTTCATACTGGGTGGCGACTCCATGTTATTTCTCCGGTTTAGTTCCCCCGTGGACTACTCCGTACTCCCAACTAGGCCGCGAGCCTGGAACAGCGTCCCCGATTTCTATGTCGTACAATGAGGTCCCTTTCAAAAAAAGCGTAATCCACCTTGACCCAGTGCAGGTAGCGAAGAGCCGAAAGCTGAGCCAGGTCTGGGGGTGACCACTCTACAACCCCACGGATAAGGGACACAACGGGACCTTGAGCTCTGAGGCCAAAGAAAACTGAGCAATCATCAGAGGAGAATTGTCATAAAGAAACTGTAACCAAAGGCTAAAAGGATTCCTAAAGGAGTGAAGAAAATCCTCTAGCGCAAGGAATGCACAACCAAAGATGACACCAAGCCAATAGGACAAAGAAACCCCATCAGAATAGGGAATGAATCCATGCATACATGTCTCATACACGTAATTTTTGTTTTATGTTCGCAGGCTTTGAAGAAAAAGAAACGCAATGAGTACGAACAACTCCAAGAATGGAGAGGAACCTTGAGAATGAGGATGAAGAACTCCGAGAATGGAGAACAACTTCGGGAATGAGGACAAGCAACTCCTCGGGAATGAAGACGAGCAAGCTGGGAATGGCACTCCCAGAATTGAGAAAAACCTCAGGAATAAGAACGATCAACTCCTCGGGAATGAGGACGAGCAAGCTGGGAATGGCACTCCGGGAAGGGAGAACAACCTCAGGAATAAGGACAAGAAACTCCTCAGGAATGAGGACGAGCAAGCCGGGAATGGCACTCCGAGAATGGAGAACAACCTCGAGAATGAGGACCAGTAAATCCTCGGGAATGAGGATGAGCAAGCAGGGAATAACACTCTGGGAACAGAGAAAAACCTCGTGAATAAGGACAAGCAACTCCTCGGGAATGAGGACGAGCAAGCCAGGAATGAAGCCCAGGGGTCGAAGCACCTCGCCATCAACTCAGCACAGTTCGGGAATAAAGCACAGAGATCGAAGCATCTCACACTCAACTCAGTTCGGGAATAAATCCCAGGGGTCGAAGCACCTCACCATAAAACTCAACTCAGTTCGAGAATAAATCCCAGAGATCGAAGCATCTCACACCCAGCATGGTTCAGGAATATAGCCTATGGGTCGAAGCACCTATCCATCAACTCAGCACAGTTTGGGAGTAAAGCCCAGAGATCGAAGCATCTCACACCCAGCATGGTTCGGGAATAAAGCCCAGGGGTCGAAGCACCTCGCCATCAACTCAGCACAGTTCAAGAATAAAGCGCAGAGATCGAAACATCTCACACCCAGCATGGTTCAGGAATAAAGCCCAGGGGTCGAAGCACCTCGCCATCAACTCAGCACAGTTCATGAATAAATCCCAGAGATCGAAACATCTCACACCCAGCATGGTTCGGGAATAAAGACCAGGGGTCGAACACATCACCTTCAACTTAGCTCAGTTTAGGAATAAAGCCCAAAGATTGAAACATCTCACACCCAGCATGGTTCGAGAATAAAGCCCAATGGTCGAAGCACCTCGCCATCAACTCAACACAGTTCGGTAATAAAGCCTAGTGATCGAAGCATCTCACACCCAGCATGGTTCGGGAATAAATCCCAGGGGTCAAAACACCTCGCCATCAACTCAACTCAGTTCGGGAACAAATCCTAGAGATCGAAGCATCTCACACCCGATAGTTAGGGAATAAAGCCCATAGGTCGGAGCACCACGCCACCAACTCAACTCAGTTCGGTAAAAAATTCTAGATATCGAAGCATCTCACACCTAGTGGTTCGGGAATGAAGCCCAAGAGTCGAAGTACCTTGCCACCAACTCAATCCAGTTCGGGAATAAATCCCAGAGATCGAAGCATCTCACGCCCAGCATGGTTCGAGAAGAAATCCCAGGGGTCGAAGCATTCGCCATCAACCCAACTCAGAGAACGAAACATCTCACATCAGCAGCAAAACAACATGTAAGTCTGGCAATGGCTGACAAACCAAGTAAGCAAAAATGCATGCATGACTTTGATAAGGTTGTCACTGTCATACACTGCACAAGCTCTATCAAAGTTGGGGTGACTGTAGACACTGTATTTTTTGCATGATCCCGATGATGAGCCTCTTATGGAGGCACTACCTGAAAAGTTGCGGAAGTTGTGAAAAATGAATGCCGAAAGGAAAGAAAATCTCAAAAATCAGCACCTCATTGGATTATGACTCACTAACTAGCCTCGAATTCGCTCAGTCAGTTTCTGATTCAAAATTTAGCCTTAGACATACCCTTGTACCCTTCAACTTCAGCCCATCCACACGGCCCAAAGCCCATGCAACCCACCATACACACGCCCATAGGCCAATGAAAACCTCACATGCACGCCCAAATCTTCGCAGATAGATAAAATCCCATGCATTCCACATGCCAAAATTCCCTCATCAACACTTTCCAATTTAATAAAATTTTGGGATCCTATCCAATTTAACAAGATTTGGGATATTCTCATCACCAAGTTTAAGAGATTTTATTCCTAAAATAATTTAAGAATATATTCCCCAAATCAACATGATTTGTTTCCTTGTTTAGAGAACCCTCCAAATCATTAAATCTTTTCCCTGTTCACACTGGATGGTGACTCCTTTATTCTCCGGTTTAGTCCCTCATGGGCTACTCCGTACTCTCTACGGGCTGTGAGCCCAATAGTGTCGTGGTCGCCGAACATCATAGGCATAGCAGTAAACCTCGATTCGCTCCTACATTCTTCTTTCTCTTTCTAATTTTTGGAAATGTTGAATATTATCCCCCTTTTATACTAGAGGTTGTTTGAAATTGGTAAAAGTAGAGAAGAGTTTAGAAATTTATAAAAACTTTGAGAATTTACTAGAATGATCCTCGGGTACTATTCATTTGAGTTTTTGATCTACATTTTCAACCCATTTCTGGTTCGAATTTGAAAAATTGTTCAACACGGACATTGTAGTCTTGCTTTCAGCTTTTTGGCGATATAAAATCATAAAAATGGGAGTTCGTATGAGAAATTTATAGCCCAAATACCATGGGTTGTCCGGAGTGGAACATCGTACCATTTCGTATCGGAATTTTGATGAGTTTACCGATTGTTCGCAAAGTCATTTCAGAAGTGTATATGTGTCCAACCAAAATTTTATATTATGTAATCACTCATCCCACGATGTAAAAACAGTCAGGATTTCTGATCGTTATAATAAATCTCAGGTCTTCACAGACCAGGACATCGTTAATATTACTTTTATATTTAATGAAATTTTTCTCTCAAAGGTTTTTCAATAACAAGCCTGGAAACATCAAATAAAATTGGTTGAAAATGAACATGCATTCATATATGAAACCGTTTTTCTGCTAATCGATTTTCGCTATCTATGTGATAGATTTACGATGGCGGCTACTTCAAACAACCCCTTTGATCGAATGTTGGATACAAATAAACTTAAAGGCGCTGAGAACTTCACCGATTGGGCTATGGATTTGAGGATTGTCCTCGGATCTGAGAAAATTAGATATGTGTTAGAGGGTCTTCTGTCCATTGCTGTATCTGAGGATGCGGCACCAGAGGAACTTGAGTCTTTCTAGAGATGGAAAGATGATGATTTAAGACTTAAATAATATATACTCAATTCACTGGCTTCGAAACTAAAAAGGCAATATTTTGAGATTTCCGATGCATATAGCCTGATGACACAACTACGAATCATTCATAAATCAAGAATAGGTCTTGGTTCATAGAGTTACAATGGAACTGTTTCATTCAAAACTTGATGAGGGACATGCTGTGAGCTCACATGTGCTTCATTTGATCGATCTGATCGAGCAATTGAGGAGAAGTAATTTCCCTCTGAATGATACTCTGGGACGAAATGTCATTCTTGGTTTGCTCCCGACATCGTATCGCCAGTTTTTGATGTACTTTAACATGAACGGTGCTTACACACGCGTATAATGCAAGCGCACATATCGTTCAAGTAGTAAAAAGTATCGATCCCACGAGGACTTAAAACCTTATCTATTAATGTTATGAGGTCAAATGATTACTAGTATCTAACAGGTTGTTTGATTGATTTGAAATGGTGAAGATTTTGAATTTAAAAACAAGTAAATAAAATTGCTTGAAAGTAGGTTTAAGAAAATTCAATACTAAAAACTATCTAGGGTTGTGAATCTTTCCAATATTATTTAAAGATGAAGTGGTTATCTTATAGTTGGGTAAAATATTGATTTATTAACCTGGAACACTAAATTATGTAAAAGCCTCTTCCGATGGTCAATTACAAATACACAGTATAACCCAATTGAACCATATGTCTATGTCAACCAAATTACCTGGATTCAGTAAGATCAAATTCCAATTATGGCTACCCCCGCCCGACAGGTATATTCCTATCCTGCAAGGAAATCTATTAAGGGTTATCTATCCTCAAGGAAGATCGTGGGCTATTGAGTCTAAGGTCTCAAACCTAAAATCCCTATGTCTAGTTCATTTTAAGTTTACCTAATCAATTTTATTAGTGGCCAGTTAATAAAAAGCATTAAGATTAAGACTAAATAAATAAATAAATCTTTTATATACCCAAACTATAATCTAACCCTTATAAACCGGTGATATTGAAATTCATCACAACCCTAGATAACTAACTTAGTTAAAACACATAGCTAGGGCTAGTAAAAACTTAAAAGTAAAAGACATAAAGTAAAAATGTGAAATAGTAAATGCGGTAAAGTAAATACTGAAAAGTAAATTACAATAAAATAAAATGCTAAGGTAAAAGGAATTACTTTTACTATTTACTATTTTAGATATCTCCCATAAAATAATATATAAACTTAAGATAATATTTCCAACCAGCCATATAGGCAGTAACCTGATTAATTCAAATTAAGTCCGACCAGCCATAAAGGCGGTATGATTTGTCCATGAACCTGCCATATAGGCGGTAAGAAAATTTAATTGCCAACCAGCCATATAGGCGGTATCCTTGATTAGTCAGGTTTAAACCAGTTTAAAATGAATTACCAACCGACCAATATGGCGGTATCCTTTTAAGTCAAATTTTAAATAGTGGATATATTATTTTTAAGGGAGATTAATCTAAATAGCAATAGTAAAAGAATTACCTTTCACCTTAGCAGAGGGAAGTTACCTCCTCATGGTTGAATAGTAAACACTGTAAAAATAAAGAAAGTAAATTACTATTATTACAAAAAGTAATTAAAATTTAATTACAAAACTGAAATTAAAAGAAACTAGAGAGAAAACTCTATATTTACATCAAAGAAATGAGAGAGAATGGTGCAATTGAAACTGAAATCTGGAGCTCAATTTATAGACATCGGTAGGCCACGGGCGTCGCGACGCCAAGGGTTTGGGCGTCGCGACGCGCGAACAGTTCACTTTGGTCCACGCGTTTTGACTTTGACTGTTGACGTGGATTTCGTCGGCCCAATAAGAATTCGACATGTGGCACACGGAGTGTCGGCACCATATGATTGTGACATGTGTCCCGGCGCATGTTAGCGGATCCTCTGTGATGGTGACACGTGGCACAACACACGTTAGTAAAGTCAAACTTCTCAAATTCTGACCCGTTGACCCGGCGCACATTAGCCGCTCTGGTGCATTTTAGGCGTCGCGACGCCAAGGGCTTGCGCGTCGCGACGCGCCCAAATTACCAAAATGTCATTTTTTCTAATTTTCACTGTTTTGGTCGAAATCACACCCCCGTATAACACGCGTATAACGTAAGTGCATGTATCGTTCAAGTAGTATAAAAAATATCGATCCCACGAGGACTTAATACCTAAGCTATTAATTTTATGAGGTCAAATGATTACTAGTATCTAACAGGTTGTTTGATTGATTTGAAATGGTGACTATTCTAAATTTATAAACAAGTAAATAAAATTGTTCAAAAGTAGGTTTTAAGAAAATTCAATATTAAAAACTATATAGGGTTGTGATTTCTTTCTAATATCTTTTAAAAGATGAAGTGGTTATCTTAAAGTTGGGTAATATATTGATTTATTAACCTGGAACACTAAATTATGCGAAAGCCTCTGTCGATGGTCAGACGCAAATACCCAGTTTAACAAAATTGAACCATATGTCTATGTCAACCAAATTATCTGGATTCATTAAGATTAAGTTCCAATTATGGTTACCCCCGCCCGACAGGTATATGTCTATCCTGTAAGGAAATCTATTAAAGGGTTATCTATCCTCAAGAAAGATCGTGTGCTATTAAGTCTAAGGCTGAAACCTAAAATCCCTATGTCTAGTTCATTTTAAGTTTACCTAATCAATTTTATTAGTGGCCAGTTAATAAAAAGTATTAAGATTAAGACTAAATAAATAAATCTTTATATTACTCAAACTGTAATCTAACCCTTATAAATCGGTGATATTGAAATTAATCACAACCCTAGATAACTAACTTAGAAGCAGCACATGAATTGGGTCGAGTCTTAGCTGCAAGGAATATGCACTTAATATATGACGGAGGCAATCTTGGACTTATGGGGATCATTTCAAAAGCTGTACAGGAATGAGGCAGTCATGTTTTGGGAATCATCCCAAAACCCTTGGTAGAGGCAAATATTATTGAACCATCAAACAGAGAAGAGCTAATTGTGCCAGGTATGTCTGAACGACTGGTAGAAATGATTAACCGTGCTGATGCTTTTATTGCTTTGCCAGGTGGCTTGGGTACATTGGGGGAAATTGTTATTGTGCTATATTGGGCGAACCTGAACATACACCAGAAACCAATTGGGCTGCACAACGTTGATGAATTTTATGATTTTCTTTGTGTGTTTCTTGATGATGCCCGGAGAAATGGGTTCGTGTCAAAACCCTTAAAAGAACTCCTCTTTATTGCCAGAACTGCTCCGGATCTAATTGACCAACTCTTAGCATATGAACCACAAGTTGACCCTATCCTTTCAAAGATAAATTGGTCCGAGGACGATCGTGGTAAGAGGCGTCGGATTAATCTGGATCTTAACCTTTAATTTCCTGTAGAATTTCAGCTAACCAGATATTATCTTCTAAACTCTTCTTCTACTATTTGAAGACATTGGGGACAATGCCTAATTTAGGTTTGGGGGAGGGAATTAGTTGATCAGTACCTTGTTTTTAGTTTGTGTGTTATTTTTAATCCAAAATTTTTCGAAAAATACAAAAAAAATTGAAATTTTTTCAAAAATTACCAAAATATTTTGCGTTTTTGTGTTGACTAAAAGGGTGAAATTGGTGAGAGATAGCTGAGTAAGGAGTTCCCACTCCTGATAAGTATCTCAACCCATTTTCGAAACAAGTTAATTTTTGTTTATTTCCTTTTGAATTATTTAATTTGTAAATTCTCCATAAAATTGACTAAAATGGATCTTTCTATGCTCAGTTGACAGGTATTATCAATATGCATAGTAATATATGGACATAAGCTAAAATTGAAAAGTTTGTAATATTCAGTGCTCTAGTTTAATTGGAGGAAGCATCTCAAAAAGTGATGGAGTAAACAAAAAAAAAGATCTGAGTTATTAAGTCTGTAAGGGTGTTTTAACACCTAATGCCCTAAAGCCAACTGGTTTGGGAGTCACTGGCCCAAAGCTCGTTACATGGATCGAAGCTGCTGTAAAAATATATATATCTGAAGTCTGAGTAATTAAGTTCGTAGGGGTGTCTTAACATCTGGTGCCCTAAAGCCAACTGGTTTGGGAGCCACCGACCCAAAGCTCGCTACATAGACGGAAGGTATTGTATATAAATAAAAAAAAAATCAGAAAAATCGAAAAAAAAATTACTCTATTGGTACAAAAAGATGTGAATTCTGATAAAACTTTAGGACAAAAATATTACTCTCTTATCAAATGCACTTGTGTCTGTTGTGGGCAAAAAATGAGTTGTTTAATATTTTGTTAGCTGTGTAGATGGAGAATAGTAAATATAATCGGAGAATTTACTTATTCAGTGATTTAGAAAGAAAGAAAACAACTAGTAACTTGGAGTAGAAGTTTCACCTGATTAGTCACTAACTTCTTTATTCTCTTTTCTCTTGTCTTTTTGCTTTTGTGTGCATTAGTTTCACTACCTTTTTACTTTTGTAAAATGTTTGTGGGTCTCATTGCTGTAAACCCTCACGAGACTACAACTCGTCCACTAGGGACACCTAGGGGTTTAAAGGCTTGTTGCATACGCTAAATGCAACCGTGATCCCTACGAAAGTGGCTTAGTTAAATTTTATTTTAAATGTTATTTATGTTATTTTATTTTATGTTTTGCTCGAGGACTAGCAAAATGTTAGGTTTTGGGGGTGTGATGAGTGATAAATCTATCACTATTTCCTACTCATTTAACCTAATATTTTGTATAGTTTCTTGAGTTTTGTGAATATTTCGATGTGTTTTGTGTTATTTTGTAGATAAATAAACTTTTAGGACATTCTGGAGATGATTTGGACCAAAATAGTGAAAATTGGAAAAAGGGCATTTTGGCAATTTGGTCGCGTCGCGACGCGCAAGCCCTTGGCGTTGCGACGCCTAACATGCACCTGAGCGGCTAACGTGCGCCGGGTCAACGGGTCAGAATTTGAGAAGTTTGACTTTACTAACGTGCGCCGTGCCACGTGTCACCATCACAGAGGATCCGCTAACATGCGCCGGGACACGTGTCACAATCATATGGTACCGACACTCTGCGTGACACGTGTCATCTTCTCATTGGACCGAATCATCGGCGAATCATATTCTGAGACGTGTCATCTTCTTATTGAACCGAATCTATTGCGTGTCACGTGTCGAATTCTTATTGGGCCGACGAAATCCGCGTCAACAGTCAAAGTCAAAACGTGTGGACCAAGTGAACTATTCGCGCGTCGCGACGCCCAAACCCTTGGCGTCGCGACGCCCATGGCCTACCGATGTCTATAAATTGAGCTCGAGATTTCAGTTTCAATTGTACCATTCTCTCTCATTTCTTTGATGTAAATAGAGAGTCTTCTCTCTCGTTTCTTTTAATTTTAGTTTTGTAATTAAATTTTAATTACTTTTTGTAATAATAGTAATTTACTTTCTTTATTTTTACAGTATTTACTATTCAACCATGAGGAGGTAACTTCCCTCTGCTAGGGTGAAAGGTAATTCTTTTACTATTGCTATTTAGATTAATCTCCCTTAAAAATAATATATTCACTATTTAAAATTTGACTTAAAAGGATACCGCCATATTGGAAAGTACTTTGCAAGGAATTTTGTGGCTAGAGTGTTCCAAGTTGTGATGGAACCTACTGGTAGTGAATGTAGCCAAGCTTTAGCTCTGTCTTTCAGGGAAAATGGAAAAACCCGCAGTCTCATTGCTTCTCAGCTACTCGGTTGTAATTGAAAGTATCGCAAACTTCCAGGAAGTTGCTGATGTGGGCATTAGGATCTTCAGTTGTATTCCCCACAAACTGTACTGACTGCTGAATCATCTGGATGCATGTTTTGATGTCACCCGCATTTGCTGGTAAGGGAGGAAGTACAATACAAGAAATGAGTCTGTCAACCACCGGAATGGTTCTTTCTCGAATGGGAATCGGTGGTGCAACGTTCAAAGGTTCAGGTTCCATGTTAATGATTGCTTCTTGGCCTTCTCGCCTTTCCCTTCTCAACTGTCTGATGGTTCTTTCAATTTCTGGGTCAACCGGTCGAAGTTCAAAGCTTCTGGTTCGTCTTATGTAGTTTCTGAGAACCTGAAATACAAGAAAACAAAAACAATAAGTAAAAAGAAATTAGATACAAGTAACGTATCTAACCCCAAAACTAATAGTGAAAGATATATAAGTCCCCGGCAACGGCGCCAAAAACTTGACCGGCGTAAACACACATGTATAACGCAAGCGCACGTATCGTTCAAGTAGTATAAAAATATCGATCCCACGAGGAATTAATTCCTACTGTTGTTATTAATTATTGATACTATTTATTTACAGGTATCTAATTATAGGGAGAAGAGAATGATTGTTTGATTGGTTGGTTGGTTGAATGTGGTTTCCCTTAATTAAAATAAATAAAATAAACAAAAGAAAATACTAAGGAAAATAACAATATAGGGTTGTGATTTCTTTCTAATATCTTTTAAAGATGAAGTGGTTATCTTAAAGTTGGGTAATATATTGAGTTATTAACCTGGAACACTAAATTATGCGAAAGCCTCTATCGATGGTCAGACGCAAATACCCAGTTTAACCCAATTGAACCATATGTCTATGTCACCAAATTATCTGGATTCATTAAGATTAAGTTCCAATTATGGCTACCCCCGCCCGACAGTATATGTCTATCCTGTAAGGAAATCTATTAAAGGTTATCTATCCTCAAGGAAGATCGTGGGCTATTATGTCTAACGCTGAAACCTAAAATCCATATGTCTAGTTCATTTTAGATTTACCACATCAATCTTATGGTGATCAGACAACAAGAAGCATGAATATAAGACTTAATAAATAACCTTTAAATTACCCAAACTATAAAATAACCCCTTATAAAACGGTGATATTAGAATTCATCACAACCCTAGATAACTAACACATAACTAGGGCTAGTAAAAACTTAAATAAAATAAAAGACATAAAGTAAAATGCTGAAAAATAAATTGCTGAAAAATAAATGACGGAAAGTAAATACTGAAATTAAATACTGAAAATTAAATGTTGAAAGTAAATTACTGAAAATTAAATGTTGAAAGTAAATTACTGAAAGTAAATTGCTGAAGAGTAAATGCTGAAAGTAAATTGCTGAAAAGTAAATACTGAAAGTAAATTGCTGAAAAGTAAATAAAGTAAAAATACAATAAAAGAAAATGCTGAGGTAAAATGATCCACTTTTATTACTTCTATTTTAGATATCTCCCTTAATATAATATATTAACTTTGCATGATAATTACCAACCAGCCATATAGGCGGTATCCGGATTAAGTCAAATTAATAATTAATTACCACCGACCAATCAGGCGGTATCCAGTTTAGTCAGGTTAAAACCAATTTAAATAATTACCAACCGACCAATATGGCGGTATCCTTGTTAAGTCAGGTTTAACTAGTTTATATATTATAATTAAGGGAGATTAATCTAATATTAGTAATAAAAGTTTTACCTTTTACCCCAGCAAATGGGAGTTACCTCCTCATTACTGAAAAGTAAAAACTGAAAATTAAAGAAAGAAAAGTATTGCGCGTAAAAGTAAATTGCGGAAAGTAAAAACTGAAAAGTAAAGAAAAGAAAGTGCGAAAGCGGAAATTAATTACTGAAAGCTGTAAATAAACAAACAAGATACAATCTTCTTAGTATTCTTAAGGAATTCCTTAGATGAAAGTATGAATTTACAAATGAAATGTGTTGGTATTTATAGGCAAAATTTTGCCTCCATCAAATCATCCACCAAATCAATTATTAATTGCTCCACTAATTTCTCCACTAATCTCTTATCATGTTTGGTGATGATTTGATAATTTTTATTATTTATTTATTACTTTATTTTTTTTCTTTGAAAGTGACTTTAATAATTACACAAACACACTTCTGGATGGTTCATCAATTTCGGGCATGAAATCTTCAGAATTCGAAATTATTGTGTCTTTCAAGTTGTAGATCTTTGATTCTTCTTTAATCTGGAACTTGAATCAGCTCAATCCGATATCGGAGTAAAAAGTTATGCCAAAATGACAGATGCACAAAACTGGAATTTCCAAAACTGCACTTCGTTAAAACGCCCTTTCAAGTTTCCAATCTCCAAAATTAATATGTCAAGTCCAATTTTTGCCCTTATTTGACCCATATTTCGTCCTAAATGATTTCATTGTGTCCCAATATTATTTTATCTATAAATAAACTAAAACACATCAAAACGTTCATCAAACCCGAGAAACTAAACAAAATATTAAGTAAAAGGGCGGTAAATATTGATATATTTTCCGCTCATCACACCCCCCAAACCTAACATTTTGCTAGTCCTCGAGCAAAACAATAAAATAAAATACAAGAAACAATTAAAATTAAACTAAGCCACTTTCGTAGGGATCACGGTTGCATTTAGCATATGCAACAAGCCTTTAAACCCCTAGGTGTCCCTAGTGGACGAGTTATAGTCTCGTGAGGGCTTACAGCAACGATACCCATAAACGTTTTACAAAAGTAAAAAGATAATAAAACTAATGCACACAAAAGCAAAAAGACAAGAGAAAAGAGAATAAAGAAGTTAGTGACTAATCAGGTGAAACTTCTACTCCAAGTCAATAGTTGTTTTGTTTCTTCTAAATTACCGAATAAGTAAATTCTCCGATTATTTTTACCATTCTCCATATACACAGTCGAAAAAATATTAATCAACTCATTTTTTCCCACAACAGTCACAAGTGTAGTTGATAAGAGAGTAATATTTTTGTCCTAAAGTTTTATCAGAATTCACATTTTTTTGCAGCAATGGAATAATTTTTCTTATATTTATTTTTTTTTTTTTTTTTTTGTTTTTATATACAAACTATCTTCCATCTATGTAGCGAGTGTTGGGTCGGTGGCTCCCAAACCAGTTGGCTTTAGGGCACCGGTGTTAAGACACCCCTACAGACTTAATTACTCAGACTTCAGATATATATATATATATATTTGCAACATCCTTGATCCATGTAGCGAGCTTTGGGCCAGTGACTCCCAAACCAGTTGGCTTTAGGGCACTAGGTGTTAAAACACCCTTACAGACTTAATAACTCGGATCTCAGACTTTTTTTTTCCATTGCTTTTTGAGATGCTTCCTCCAATTAAACTAGAGCACTGAATATTAAAACTTTTCAATTACAGTTCATGTCTGTATGTTACTATGCATATTGATAACCTGTCAACTGAGCATATGAAGATCCATTTTAGTCAGTTTTATGGAGAATTCACAAATTAAATAATTCAAAAGAAATAAACAAAAATTAACTTTTCCGAAATTAGGTTTGAGATACGTCTCAGGAGTGGAAACTCCTTACTCAGCTATCTCTTACCAATTTCACATTTTTAGTCAAAATAAAAACACAAAAACGCAAAATATTTTTGTAATTTTTGAAAATTTTTCAATTTTTTTTTGTATTTTTCGAAAAATTTTGGACTAAAAATAAAAAAAACAACACAACTAAAAACAAGGTACTGATCAACTAATTCCCTCCCCCAAACCTAAATGAGACATTGTCCTCAATGTCTTAAACAGTAGAAGAAATTGTAGAAGATAATACCTTTTTAGCTGAAATTCTACAGGAAATTAAAGGTTAAGATCCAGATTAATCCGACGCCTCTTACCACGATCGTCCTCGCCAATTTATCTTTGAAAGGATAGGGTCAACTTGTGGTTCATAGGCTAAGATTTGGTCAATTAGATCCGGAGCAGTTCTGGCAGTGAAGAGGAGTTCTTTTAAAGGTTTTGACACGAACCCATTTCTCCGAGCATCATCAAGAAACACACAAAGAAAATCATAAAATCCTTCAACGTTGTACAGTCCAAGCGTTTCTGGTGTATGTTCAGGTTCGCCCAAGATAGCACTATAAAAATTTCCTCCAATGTACCCAAGCCACCTGGCAAAGCAATAAAAGCATCAGCACGTTAATCATTTCTACCAATCGTTCAGACATACCTGGCACGATCAGTTCTCTCTCTCCGTTTGATGGTTCAATAAGATTCCTCTGCCAAGGGTTTTGGAATGATTCCCAAACGTGACTGCCTCCTTCCTTTACGGCCTTTGAAACGATCCCCATAGTCCAAGATTGCCTCCGCCATATACTAAGTGCATATTCCTTGCAGCTAAGACTCGACCCAATTTCTGTGCTGCTTTCTACGTATTGTGGCTTAGTACCAACACTACTACCGCAAAAACACACAGATGTTTTCAACTCGTCTTCTTGAAGTGGCTTCCATGTTTTACTCTGGATGTCTTCAAAAGTGCAATGATGAGTTGAATTTATAAAACCTAAAAAGGGTGAGTAATAATAGCACAAGTATCTTCCAAAGACGATTATTAGTTAACAGTAAAATAAATCGTGATAGTAAAAAAGGTCTGGATCCTGTCGGAGAAAATAAAAGAAAACAACAACACAAATTACAATTATTAGGAAAGACAAAGAGATATAATATGTACAAGAAAAGTAGCGGCTTGATTGACGTCTATGCGTCAGGGACAAGCTTCCCATCCAATTTTCTTATAAACTGGCAAACAGGTCTTTTGAGTCAGATTCCCAAGACTTAATTGTTGTCTTTCTTTTTGAATTGTGTATGTATTTGCGAATGGCTATGTAACATATCCACTGGGATGCGTCTCAAGAGTTGAAGATATATCATCTAAAGACTCCTTACTCAAGCCATCCCTAATGAATTTAATTTTGTCTTCGCGATTATCAGACACCATTCCTAAAGAACGACAACGAGTATTGCAATTCCAGCGTGCACATTTGTAACAAACACCCATTGCTTAGCTCTACGTTTCTTTACATAGGTGCTTCTTCTAAAACCAGGCAGATGTGAAATAAAAGAGTCAGAAGACTCACCTGCCAATCGGACTCGTGCTTCAATTACCCAACGAATGTCATTAGGAACACCATGGATTGTTAGTAGTCTCATCCGTTCCAAGCGAGCTTTGTAGACTTTCATCAGAGAGTTTTGAGGGAGAGAAGGAAATTGCTTGTGAAGATTTGCGAGAACTTCTTCCATCCTGAAATGTCTTAATCTGCAAAAAAAACACACACCAAATTAAATCACACCAATCACAATATATACACAAATTGCATGGGTTGCCTCCCTGCAAGCGCTAAGTTTAAAGTCGTCAGCTAGACGTGACTGCTCGAACGAGCTGGATCTGAAAGGTGTGACACTTTCTTTTTGTCGCTCAAATGATTCTCCCCAGTAGTGCTTAACACGCTTGTTTTTAACCTTGAAAGTTTTTTGGAGAGTCAGGATCATGTATCTCAACGGCTCTGTCTGGTAAAACCTTGGTGATCACAAATGGACCTGACCACCGTGATTTTGGCTTCCATGGGAAGAATTTCACCCTTGATTTGTTTAACAGTACCTTCTGCCCTGGTTCCAGTTGTATGCGCACTAACTTCTCATCTTGTCTCTTCTTGGCCTTTTCTTTGTACAATTTGGCATCCTCAAAAGGCTGATTGTGAAATTCCTCCAATTCGTTGAGCTGGTGGAAATTTTTCTCTTTTGTTGCTTGTAGTGCAAGAATTGGCTTTTTCAGTGCACAAGACGCTTTATCTTCAGGCTCCATAGGCAATTGACATGTTTTAAGTTTGTCAGTAGAACTTTGCATTGCATTAGAGTTATAAATGGTACTGTGTATCACATCAAGTCTGAAACATTCATCCTTCTTTTCATCATCTGGGAAATTCATGGCCTTGAAAACATTGAATGTTACTTCTTGGTCATGTACCCTCATGTTTAATTCTCCTTTTTGTACATCAATAATGGTTCGACCTGTAGCCAAGAATGGTCTCCCAAGGATGATTGGCAAGTCTGCGTCTTCCTCCATATCAAGGACAATAAAATCTGCTGGGAAAATGAATTTTTCAACCTTGACCAGCACATCCTCAACTACGCCTCTTGGAAATACGAGCGTTCTATCAGCAAGTTGTAGAGAGACTGAAGTGGGCATTGTTTCTCCAATTTGCAGTTTCCTGAAAATAGAAAAAGGCATCAAGTTAACACTTGCACCTAAATCACATAAAGCCTTACCAAAGTCATGTTCTCCTATGGTGCAAGGTACAGTGAAACTGCCAGGATCTTTCAACTTTGGAGGAAGTTTTCTCTGAATGATGGCGCTGCATTCTTCTGTCATGCTACTGTCTCGTAATCTCCCAATCTCCGCTTTCGTGAAAGAATGTCTTTCATAAATTTGGCATAGCTGGGCATTTGTTCCAACGCTTCTGCAAATGGAATGTTGATATGCAGCTTTTTGAACACCTCCAGGAAACGAGCAAACTGCTTGTCCATTTTTTTTTCTGAAGACGCTGAGGAAAATGTGGAGGTGGAGTGATCTGTTCTTTTTCCTTTGCTTCTTTTTCCTCCATCTGTTGCTTTGTTTCTTTTGGAATATCTTCAATTGTTGCCTTGATTCCAATATCTTTGTTGATTTCAGTACCGCTTTTTAACATGATGGCATGACATTGCTCCTTTCCCATGTTCTTCGGATTTGGTTCAGTGTTGCTAGGAAGGTACCTGGCGGTCTGTAACTCTGAGCATTGGCCAGTTGTCCCATTTGATTTTCCAGTGCTTTAATAGGGCTGAATGGCTTTGATTCAATGCTACTTGATTTTGAACCATAGCTGCTAAAGCATCATATTTTGCTCTTGCTTCTTCAACTGGGCCAGCACTTCTATTATTCCTGGTTCTTTTTCATGCTCCTGGCCTTTGTTCTGTTGCTGTGGAATCCGGGTGGTGGGTTGTTCATTTGCCCTGAATTGTTGCTCCATGAAAATTGGGATGATTTCCACCCTGGGTTGTAGGTGTTGGAATATGGATTATTCCCCTGTCTGTTGAAATTGTTAACGTAGTTCACTGTTTCTTTATGTTGAATTGGTTCTGGTGCTCCTCATATGGTGAACTTGTGGTTCCACAGCGTTCACAACTTGCGTGCTAAGTGTTTCTAGACATTTGTATATCACATCCAGCTTGGAATTCAGTGCTGTGTTGGCTCCAACTTCATAAATTCCTGCAATTCTTTGATCATGCTCCTTTCTGTTGGCCATAAAGAATTGTTGTTGGCCATTTCTTCAATTAAGTCCCAGGCCTGATCTTCTCCTTTTGCCATCAAAGCTCCTCCAGCAGCAGCATCAATTGTGGTTCTCATTATTCCAGAAAGTCCATTGTAGAAGGTTTGGACTTGTAGCCACTTTGCGATCTCATGATGAGGACATTTCCGGAGTAAATCTTTGAATCTTTCCCAAGCTTCGCAAAGGGATTCTGAATCTTGTTGTACAAAAGATGTGATGTCATTCCTCAACTTTGCAGTTCTTGCTGGTGGAAAGTACTTTGCAAGGAATTTTGTGGCTAGAGTGTTCCAAGTTGTGATGGAACCTACTGGTAGTGAATGTAGCCAAGCTTTAGCTCTGTCTTTCAGGGAAAATGGAAAAACCCGCAGTCTCATTGCTTCTTCAGCTGCTCGGTTGTAATTGAAAGTATCGCAAACTTCCAGGAAGTTGCTGATGTGGGCATTAGGATCTTCAGTTGCATTCCCCCCAAACTGTACTGACTGCTGAATCATCTGGATGCATGTTTTGATGTCACACGCATTTGCTGGTAAGGGAGGAAGTACAATACAAGAAATGAGTCCGTCAACCACCGAATGGTTCTGTCTCGAATGGGAATCGGTGGTGCAACTTCAAGGTTCAGTTCCATGTTAATAATTGCTTCTTGGCCTTCTCGCCTTTCCCTTCTCAACTGTCTGATGGTTCTTTCAATTTCTGGGTCAAGCGGTCGGAGTTCAAAGCTTCTGGTTCGTCTCATGTAGTTTCTGAGAACCTGAAACACAAGAAAACAAAAACAATAAGTAAAAAGATTAGATACAAGTAACGTATCTAACCCCAAACTAATAGTGAAAGATAAATAAGTCCCCGGCAACGGCGCCAAAAACTTGACCGGCTAAACACACACGTATAACGCAAGCGCACGTATCGTTCAAGTAGTATAAAAATATCGATCCCACGAGGACTTAATACCTAATCTATTAATTTTTGAGGTCAAATGATTACAGTATCTAACAGGGAGAAGATTGATTGTTTGATTGTGGTTGGTTGAATGTTAACTTAATTAAAATAAATACAATAAATAAAAGAAATATAGGAAAAATAACAAAAGACTCACGATCTAGGGTTGTGAATCTTTCTAATATCTTTTAAAAGATGAAGTGGTTATTTTATGTTTGTGTAATAAATCGGTTTACTAACCTGGAACACTAAATTATGCAAAGCCTCTGTCGATGGTCAGACGCAAATACCCAGTTTAACCCAATTGAACCATATGTCTATGTCAACCAAATTATCTGGATTCATTAAGTTTAAGTTCCAATTATGGCTACCCCCGCCCGACAGGTATATGTCTATCCTGTAAGGAAATCTATTAAAGGGTTATCTATCCTCAAGGAAGATCGTGGGCTATTAAGTCTAAGGCTGAAACCTAAAATCCCTTGTCAAGTTTATTTTAGATTTACCACATCAATCTTATTAGTGGCAATACAACAAGAAGCATTAAGCTTAAGACTTAATAAGTAAACCTTTAAATTACCCAAACTATAAAATAACCCTTTATAAACGGTGATATTAGAATTCATCACAACCCCAGATAACTAACACATACTAGGGCTGTAAAAACTTAAATAAAATAAAAGACATAAAGTAAAATGCTGAAAATAAATTGCTGAAAAGTAAATGACGGAAAGTAAATACTGAAATAAATACTGAAAATTAAATGCTGAAAGTAAATTACTGAAAAGTAAATGCTGAAAGTAAATTACTGAAAGTAAATTGCTGAAAAGTAAATGCTGAAAGTAAATTGCTGAAAAGTAAATGCTGAAAGTAAATTGCTGAAAAGTAAATAAAGTAAAAGTACAATAAAAGAAAATGCTGAGGTAAAAGATCCACTTTTATTACTTCTATTTTAGATATCTCCCTTAATATAATATATTAACTTTGCATGATAATTACCAACCAGCCATATAGGCGGTATCCAGATTAAGTCAAATTAATAATTAATTACCAACCGACCATCAGGCGGTATCCAGTTTAGTCAGGTTAAAACCAATTTAAATAATTACCAACCGACCAATATGGCGGTATCCTCGTTAAGTCAGGTTTTAACTAGTTTATATATTATAATTAAAGGAGATTAATCTAAATATTAGTAATAAAAGTTTTACCTTTTACCCCCAGCAAATGGAGGTTACCTCATCATTACAGAAAAGTAAAAAACTGAAAATTAAAGAAAGAAAAGTATTGTGCGTAAAAGTAAATTGCTGAAAGTAAAAACTGAAAAGTAAAGAAAAGAAAGTGCGAAAGCGGAAATTAATTACTGAAAGCTGTAAATAAACAAACAAGATACAATCTTCTTAGTATTCTTAAGGAATTCCTTAGAAGAAAGTATGAATTTACAAATGAAATGGCTTGGTATTTATAGGCAAAATTTTGCCTCCATCAAATCATCCACCAAATCAAATTATTAATTGCTCCACTAATTGCTCCAGTAATTGCTCCACTAAACTCTTATCATGTTTGGTGATGATTTGATAATTTTTATTATTTATTTATTAATTTATTTTTTTGCTTTGAAAATGATTGAAAGTGACTTTAATAATTACACACAACACACTTCTGGATGGTTCATCAATTTCGGGCATGAAATCTTCAGAATTCGAAATTATTGTGTCTTTCAAAGTTGTAGATCTTTGATTCTTCTTTAATTTGGAACTTGAATCAGCTCAATCCGATATTGGAGTAAAAAGTTATGCCAAATTATGATAGATGCACAAAACTGGAATTTCCAAAACTGCACTTCGTTAAAACGCCCTTTCAAGTTTCCAATCTCCAAAATTATTATGTCAAGTCCAATTTTTGCCCTTATTTGACCCATATTTCGTCCTAAATGATTTCATTAAGTACCAATATTATTTTATCTGCAAAATAAACTAAAACACATCAAAACGTTCATCAAACCCGAGAAACTAAACAAAATATTAAGTAAAAGGGGCGGTAAATATTGATATATTTTCCTCTCATCAGTTATACTAGGTATTTGTAATTGACCATCGGAAGAGGCTTTTACATAATTTAGTGTTCCAGGTTAATAAATCAATATTTTACCCAACTATAAGATAACCACTTCATCTTTAAATAATATTGGAAAGATTCACAACCCTAGATAGTTTTTTATATTGAATTTTCTTAAACATACTTTCAAGCAATTTTATTTACTTTTTTTTAAATTCAAAATCTTCACCATTTCAAATCAATCAAACAACCTGTTAGATACTAGTAATCATTTGACCTTATAAAATTAATAGATAAGGTTTTAAGTCCTCGTGAGATCGATACTTTTTATACTACTTGAACAATACGTGCGCTTGCGTTATACACGTGTGTAAGCACCGGTCAAGTTTTTGACGTCGTTTTCGGGGGATCGATATTTTCAATTGCGTTATACGGTGTAAACACACACGTATAACACAAGCACACGTATCGTTCAAGTAGTATAAAAATATCGATCCCACGAGGACTTAATTCCTACTGTTGTTATTAAATATTGATACTATTTATTTACAAGTATATAATTATAGGGAGAAGGGAATTGATTGCTTTTGGTTGGTTGAATGTGGTTTTGCAAAATAAAAACAGACTCAAAAGAAAATACTAAGGAAAATAAAAGCCTAGACACAATGATATAGGGTCGTGACTCCACACAATATTATTATAAAGATGAATTGATTCTCTTATCTATGTGTAATAAATCAGTTTGCTAACCTGGAACACGAAAATATGCAAAAGCCTCGACGCACGTTAGCATGACCGGTTCACTTTAGGCGTCGCGATGCTGAAGGCCTGGGCATCGCGACGCTGGAAAATTACCGAAATGCCCTTTTGTCATTTTTCTCTATTTTGGCCCTAAATTGCTTCCAATGCTTTCCCAACTTTATTTATCTGCAAAATAACACAAAACACATCAAAACATTCACAAAACATTCACAAAGGTGCTTACACACGGGTATAACGCAAGCACACGTATCGTTCAAGTAGTATAAAAAGTATAGATCCCACAAGGACTTAAAACCTTATCTATTAATTTTATGAGGTCAAATGATTACTAGTATCTAACATGTTGTTTGATTGATTTGAAATGGTGAAGATTTTGAATTTAAAAACAAGTAAATAAAATTACTTGAAAGTAGGTTTAAGAAAATTCAATATTAAAAACTATTTAGGGTTGTGAATCTTTCCAATATTATTTAAAGATGAAGTGGTTATCATATAGTTGGGTAAAATATTGATTTATTAACCTGGAACACTAAATTATGTAAAAGCCTCTTCCGATGGTCAATTACAAATACCCAGTATAACCCAATTGAACCATATGTCTATGTCAACCAAATTACCTGGATTCATTAAGATCAAATTCCAATTATGGCTACCCCCGCCCGACAGGTATATTCCTATCCTGTAAGGAAATCTATTAAAGGGTTATCTATCCTCAAGGAAGATCGTGGGCTATTGAGTCTAAGGTCTCAAACCTAAAATCCATTGTCTAGTTCATTTTAAGTTTACCTAATCAATTTTATTAGTGGCCAGTTAATAAAAAGCTTAAGATTAAGACTAAATAAATAAATCTTTATATTACCCAAACTATAATCTAACCCTTATAAACCGGTGATATTGAAATCCATCACAACCCTAGATAACTAACTTAGTTATAACACATAGCTAGGGCTAGAAAAAACTGAAAAGTAAAAGCCATAAAGTAAAAATGCGAAATAGTAAATGCGGTAAAGTAAATACTGAAAAGTAAATGACAATAAAATAAAATGCTAAGGTAAAATGAATTACTTTTACTATTTACTATTTTAGATATCTCCCATAAAATAATATATAAACTTATGATAATATTACCAACCAGCCATATAGGCGGTAACCTGATTAATTCAAATTAAGTCCGACCAGTCATAAAGGTGGTATGATTTGTCCATGAACCTGCCATATAGGCGGTAAGAAAATTTAATTGCCAACCAGCCATATAGACGGTATCCTTGATTAGTCAGGTTTAAACCAGTTTAAAATGAATTACCAACCGACCAATATGGCGGTATCCTTTTTAAGTCAAATTTTAAATAGTGAATATATTATTTTTAAGGGAGATTAATCTAAATAGCAATAGTAAAAGAATTACCTTTCACACTAGTAGAGGGAAATTACCTCCTCATGGTTGAATAGTAAACACTGTAAAAATAAAGAAAGTAAATTACTATTATTACAAAAAGTAATTAAAATTTAATTACAAAACTGAAATTAAAAGAAACTATAGAGAAGACTCTCTATTTACATCAAAGAAATGAGAGAGAATGGTGCAATTGAAACTGAAATCTCGAGCTCAATTTATAGACATCGGTAGGCCACGGGCCTCGCGACGCCAAGGGTTTGGGGGTCGCGACGCGCGAACAGTTCACTTGGTCCACGTGTTTTGACTTTGACTGTTGACACGGATTTCGTTGGCCCAAGAAGAATTCGACACGTGGCACATGGTAGAATCGGTTCAATGAGAAGTTGACACGTGGTAGAATATGATTCGCCGATGATTCGGCCCAATGAGAAGATGACACGTGTCACGCGGAGTGTCGGCACGATATGATTGTGACACGTGTCCCTGCGTATGTTAGCGGATCCTCTGTGATGGTGACACGTGGCACGATGCACGTTAGTAAAGTCAAACTTCTCAAATTCTGACCCATTGACCCGGCGTACGTTAGCCATTCTGGTGCATGTTAGGCGTCGCGACGCCAAGGGCTTGCGCGTCACGACGCGCCCAAATTACCAAAATGCCATTTTTCCAATTTTCACTGTTTTGGTCCAAATCACCTCCAGAATATCCTGTTATTTATCTACAAAATAACACAAAACACATCAAAATATTCACAAAACTCAAGAAACTATACAAAATATTAGGTTAAATGAGTGGGAAATAGTGATAGATTTATCACTCATCACACCCCCAAACCTAACATTTTGCTAGTCCTCGAGCAAAACATAAAATAAAATAACATAAATAACATTTAAAATAAAATTTAACTAAGCCACTTTCGTAGGGATCACGGTTGCATTTAGCGTAGGCAACAAGCCTTTAAACCCCTAGGTGTCCCAAGTGGACGAGTTGTAGTCTCTTGAGGGTTTACAACAATGATACCCACAAACATTTTATAAAAGTAAAAAGGTAGTGAAACTAATGCACACAAAAGCAAAAAGACAAGAGAAAAGAGAATAAAGAAGTTAGTGACTAATCAGGTGAAACTTCTACTCCAAGTTACTAGTTTTTTTCTTTCTTTCGAAATCACTGAATAAGTAAATTCTCCGATTATATTTATCATTCTCCATATACACAGCTAACAAAATATTAAACAACTCATTTTTTGCCCACAACAGACACAAGTGCAGTTGATAAGAGAGTAATATTTTTGTCTTAAAGTTTTATCAGAATTCACATCTTTTTGTAGCAATGGAGTAAATTTGTTTTTTTCGATTTTTCTGATATTTTTTTTTACTCCATCACTTTTTGAGATGCTTCCTCCAATTAAACTAGAGCACTGAATATTACAAACTTTTCAATTTTAGCTTATGTCCGTTTGTTACTATGCATATTGATAATATCTGTCAACTAAGCATAGGAAGATCCATTTTAGTCAATTTTATGGAGAAATTACAAATTAAATAATTCAAAAGGAAATAAACAAAAATTAACTTGTTTCGAAAATGGGTTTGAGATACGTATCAGGAGTGGGAACTCCTTACTCAGCTATCTTTCACCAATTTCACCCTTTTAGTCAACACAAAAAAGCAAAATATTTTTGTAATTTTTGAAAATTTTTCAATTTTTTTGTATTTTTTGAAAAATTTTGGATTAAAAATAACACACAAACTAAAAACAAGGTACTGATCAACTAATTCCCTCCCCCAAACCTAAATGAGACATTGTCCCCAATGTCTTAAACAGTAAAAATGAGAGTTTAGAAGATAATACCTGGTTAGCTGAATTCTACAGGAAATTAAAGGTTCAGATCCAGATTAATCCGACGCCTCTTACCACGATCGTCCTCGGACCAATTTATCTTTCAAAGGATAGGGTCAACTTGTGGTTCATATGCTAAGAGTTGGTCAATTAGATCCGGAGCAGTTCTGGCAGTAAAGAGGAGTTCTTTTAAAGGTTTTGACACGAACCCATTTCTCCGGGCATCATCAAGAAACACACAAAGAATACCGCCATATTTGTCCTTCAATCGGGTTTATTTTGGCCCATTCTTTTTAAAGATGCTTACCTTTTTGCTTTTCAATGTGACAGGTGCCAGAGAACGGGGAATATTTCAAGGAGAAATGAAGGACCGTTGCAAAACATTCTAGAAGTGGAAATATTCGATGTGTGGGGTATAGATTTCATGGGACCCTTTGTTCCATCATTCGGAAACCTGTACATCCTGGTTGTTGTAGACTACGTCTCCAAATGGGTCGAAGCAATTGCACTGCCATCTAATGATTCAAAAGTGGTGATCAAATTCCTTAAAAAGAACATTTTCACTCGATTCGGAACACCTCGTGCAATCATCAGCGATGGTGGCTCACATTTCTGCAACAGATACTTCGATGCACTCCTATGCAAATACAGAGTTACTCACAAGGTTGCCACAGCTTATCATCCACAGTCAAATGGAAAGGTTGAGGTTTCAAACACGGAGATCAAAAGAATCCTAGAGAGAACCGTTGGATCAACAAGGAGAGACTGGTCTACAAAACTAGATGATGCATTATGGGCCTACCAGACAGCTTACAAGACACCCATTGGTATGTCCCTATATCAATTGGTGTTTGGGAAAGTGTGCCATCTTCCAGTTGAGCTTGAACACAAGGCGTACTGGGCACTGAAGAATTGAATCTTGATTCACAAGCTGCAGGAGAGAAAAGACTTCACCAACTCAACGAATTGGAGGAATTTCGCTTACAGGCTTATGAGAATGCCAAATTGTACAAGGAAAAGACCAAAAAATGGCATGACCAAAAAATAGTGCACAGACAGTTGGAACCAAGGCAGCAGGTGTTGTTGTACAACTTGAGATTGAAACTTTTCCCTGGAAAGTTGAAATCTAGGTGGTCAGGTCCATTTGTCATCACTCAGGTTTTACCATATGGAGCTGTTGAGTTACTGGATCCCAATACCAACAACACATTCAAGGTTAACAGTCAGCGTGTCAAACACTACTGGGGAGAATCATTTGAGCGACAAAAATAAAGTGTCACATTTCAGATCCAACAAAACGTTCGATAAGTCATGTCTAGCTGACGACGATTAAACTTAGCGCTCGCATGGAGGCAACCCATGCAATTTTTGTATATATTATGATTTGGTATGTTTTAATTTTGTGTGTTTAGTTTTTGCAGATTAAGACATTTCACGATGGAAGAAGCTCTCACAAATCTTCATAAGCAATTTCCTTCTCTCCCTCAAAAATCTCTGATGAAAGTCTACAAAGCTCGCTTGGAACGGATGAGGTTACTAACAATCCATGGTGTTCGTAATGACATTCGTTGGATAATTGAAGCACGAGTCCGATTGGCAGGTGAGTCTTCTGACTCTTTTATTTCACATCTGCCTGGTTTTGGAAGAAGCACCTATGCAAAGAAACGTAGAGTTAAGCCAATGGGTGTTTGTTACAAATGTGCACGCTGGAATTGCAATACTCGTTGTCGTTCTTTAGGAATGATGTCTGATAACCGCGAATATAAGATTAAATTCATTAGGGATGGCTTGAGTAAGGAGTCTGTAGATGATATATCTTCGACTCTTGAGACGCATCCCAGTGGATATGTTCATTTAGCCTTTCGCAAATTAAATACACAATTTCAAAAAGAAAAACAACAATTAAGTCTTGGGAATCTGACTCAAAAAGACCATGTTTGCCAATTTATAAGAAAATTGGATGGGAAGCTTGTCCCTGACGCATAGACGTCAATCAAGTTGTAAATTCTTGTACATATTATATCTCTTTGTCTTTTCCTCACAATTGTGATTTGTTTTGTTGTTTTCTTTTATTTTCTCCGACAGGATCCATACCTTTTTTTACTATCACGATTTATTTTACTGTTTAACTAATAATTGTCATTTGACAGGTACTAGTGCTATTATTTTATTCACCATTTTCAGGTATTATAAATTCAACTCATCATTGCACTTTTGAAGACATCCAGAGTAAAACATGGAAGCCACTTCAAGAAGACGAGTTGAAAACATCTGTGTGTTTTGCGGTAGTAGTGTTGGTACTAAACCACAATACGTAGAAGCAGCACAAGAATTGGGTCGAGTATTAGCTGCAAGGAATATGCACTTAGTATATGGCGGAGGCAATCTTGGACTAATGGGAATCGTTTCAAAAGCCGTACAGGAATGAGGTAGTCACATCTTGGGAATCATCCCAAAACCCTTGGCATAAGCAAATCTTATTGAACCATCAAACGGAGAAGAGCTAATTGTGCCAGGTATGTCTGAACGATTGGTAGAAATGATTAACCGTGCTGATGCTTTTATTGTTTTGCCAGGTGGCTTGGGTACATTGGAGGAAATTTTTATTATGATATCTTGGGCGAACCTGAACATACACCAGAAACCAATTGGGCTGTACAACGTTGATGGATTTTATGATTTTCTTTGTGTGTTTCTTGATGATGCCGGAGAAATGGGTTCGTGTGAAAACCTTTAAAAGAACTCATCTTTACTGCCAGAACTGCTCCGGATCTAATTGACCAACTCTTAGTATATGAATCACAAGTTGACCCTATCCTTTCAAAGATAAATTGTTCCTAGGACGATCGTGGTAAGAGGCGTCGGATTAATCTAGATCTTAACCTTTAATTTCCTGTAGAATTTTAGCTAACCAGGTATTATCTTCTAAACTCTTCTTCTACTGTTTGAAGATATTGGGGACAATGTCTCCTTTAGGTTTGGGGGAAGGAATTAGTTGATCAGTACCTTGTTTTTAGTTTGTGTGTTGCTTTTATTTTTAGTTCAAAATTTTTCGAAAAAAAAAATTTATAAAATTTTCAAAAATTACAAAAATATTTTGCGTTTTTATGTTTTTATTTTGACTAAAATGTGAAATTGGTAAGAGATAGCTGAGTAAGGAGTTCCCACTCCTGATACGTATCTCAAACCCATTTTCGAAACAAGTTAATTTTTGTTTATTTCATTTTTGAATTATTTAATTTGTGAATTCTCCTTAACATTGACTAAAATAGATCTTCATATGCTCAGTTGGCAGGTATTATCAATATGTATAGTAACATACGGACATAAGCTAGAATTGAAAAGTTTGTAATATTCAGTGCTATAGTTTAATTGGAGGAAGCATCTCAAAAAGTGATGGAGTAAAAAAAAATCTGAGATCAGAGTTATAAAGTCTGTAAGGGTGTTTTAACACCTAGTGCCCTAAAGCCAACTGGTTTGGAAGTCACTGGCCCAAAGCTCGTTACATGGATCGAAGATGCTGCAAAAATATATATATCTGAAGTCTGAGTAATTAAGTTCGTAGGGGTGTCTTAACACCTGGTGCCCTAAAGCTAACTAGTTTGGAAGCCACCGACCCAAAGCTCGCTACATAGACGGAAGGTATTGTATATAAATAAAATAAAAAAAATCAGAAAAATCGAAAAAAAATTACTCAATTGCTACAAAAAGATGTGAATTCTGATAAAACTTTAGGACAAAAATATTACTCTCTTATCAACTGCACTTGTGTCTGTTGTGGGCAAAAAATGAGTTGTTTAATATTTTGTTAGTTGTGTATATGGAGAATGGTAAATATAATCGGAGAATTTACTTATTCAGTGATTTAGAAAGAAAGAAAACAACTAGTAACTTGGAGTAGAAGTTTCACCTGATTAGTCACTAACTTCTTTATTCTCTTTTCTCTTGTCATTTTGCTTTTGTGTGCATTAGTTTCACTACCTTTTTACTTTTGTAAAATGTTTGTGGGTATCATTGCTGTAAACCCTCACGAGACTACAACTCGTCCACTAGGGACACCTAGGGGTTTAAAGGCTTGTTGCATATGCTAAATGCAACCGTGATCCCTACGAAAGTGGCTTAGTTAAATTTTATTTTAAATGTTATTTATTTTATGTTATTTTATGTTTTTCTCGAGGACTAGCAAAATGTTAGGTTTGGGGGTGTGATGAGTGATAAATCTATCAATATTCCCACTCATTTAACCTAATATTTTGTATAGTTTCTTGAGTTTTGTGAATATTTTGATGTGTTTTGTGTTACTTTGTAGATAAATAAAGTTTCAGGACATTCTGGAGGTGATTTGAAGCAAAACAGTGAAAATTGGAAGAAAGGCATTTTGGTAATTTTGGCGCGTCGCGACGCGCTTGCCTTAGGCGTCGCGACGCCTAACGTGCGCCGGTCCCTTGCTAACGTGCGCCGAGTCCACGTGTCAGAATCTAAAAAGTTGACTTTACTAACGTGCACCGTGCCACGTGTCACCATCACAGAGGATCCGCTAACATGCGCCGGGACACGTGTCACAATCCTATGATGCCGACACTCCGCGTGACACGTGTCATCTTATCATTTGACCGAATCATCGGTGAATCTTCTTCTGCTACGTGTGATCTTCTCATTGAACCAAATCTACCGCGTGACACGTGTCAAATTCTTATTGGGATGACGAAATCCGCGTCAACAGTCAAAGTCAGAACGCGTGGACCAAGTCAACTGTTTCACCGTCGCGACGCCCGTGGCCTACCGATGTCTATAAATTGAGCTCGAGATTTCAGTTTCAATGGTACCATTCTCTTTCATTTCTTTGATGTAAATAGAGAGTCTTCTCTCTAGTTTCTTTTAATTTCAGTTTTGTAATTAAATTTTAATTACTTTTTGTAATAATAGTAATTTACTTTCTTTATTTTTACAGTGTTTACTATTCAACCATGAGGAGGTAACTTCCCTCTGCTATGGTGAAAGGTAATTCTTTTACTATTGCTATTTAGATTAATCTCCCTTAAAAATAATATATTCACTATTTAAAATTTGACTTAAAAAGGATACCGCCATATTGGTCGATTGGTAATTCATTTTAAACTGGTTTAAACCTGACTAATCAAAGATACCGCCTATATGGCTGGTTGGCAATAAAATTTTCTTACCGCCTATATGGCAGGTTCATGGACAAATCATACCGCCTTTATGGTGGTCGAACTTAATTTGAATTAATCAGGTTACCGCCTATATGGCTGGTTGGTAATATTATCATAAGTTTATATATTATTTTATGGGAGATATCTAAAATAATATATAGTAAAAGTAATTCGTTTTACCTAAGCATTTTATTTTATTGTAATTTACTTTTCAGTATTTACTTTACCGCATTTACTATTTCGTATTTTTACTTTATGGCTTTTACTTTTAAGTTTTTACTAGCCCTAGCTATGTGTTATAACTAAGTTAGTTATCTACGGTTGTGATGAGTTTCAATATCACCGGTTTATAAGGGTTAGATTATAGTTTGGGTAATATAAAGATTTATTTATTTAGTCTTAATCTTAATACTTTTTATTAACTGGCCACTAATAAAATTGAATAGGTAAACTTAAAATGAACTAGGCATATGGTTTTTAGGTTTGAGACCTTAGACTCAATAGCCCACGATCTTAAGATCAAATTCCAATTACACACGCGTATAACGCAATCGCACGAATCGTTCAAGTAGTATAGTTTCTTGAGTTTTGTGAATATTTTGATGTGTTTTGTATTACTTTGTAGATAAATAAAGTTTCAGGACATTCTGGAGGTGATTTGAAGTAAAAGAGTGAAAATTGGAAGAAGGGCATTTTGGTAATTTTGGCGCGTCGCGACGCGCTTGCCTTAGGCGTCGCGAGCGCCGGTCCCTTGCTAACGTGCGCCGCCGGTCCCTTGCTAACGTGCGCCGAGTCCACGTGTCAGAATCTAAAAAATTGACTTTGCTAACGTGCGCCGTGCCACGTGTCACCATCACAGAGGATCCGCTAACATGCGTCGGGACACGTGTCACAATCCTATGATGCCGACACTCCGCGTGACACGTGTCATCTTATCATTTGACCGAATCATCGGTGAATCTTCTTCTGCTACGTGTGATCTTCTCATTGAACCAAATCTACCGCGTGACACGTGTCAAATTCTTATTGGGATGACGAAATCCGCGTCAACAGTCAAAGTCAGAACGCGTGGACCAAGTCAACTGTTTCACCGTCGCGACGCCCGTGGCCTACCGATGTCTATAAATTGAGCTCGAGATTTCAGTTTCAATGGTACCATTCTCTTTCATTTCTTTGATGTAAATAGAGAGTCTTCTCTCTAGTTTCTTTTAATTTCAGTTTTGTAATTAAATTTTAATTACTTTTTGTAATAATAGTAATTTACTTTCTTTATTTTTACAGTGTTTACTATTCAACCATGAGGAGGTAACTTCCCTCTGCTAGGGTGAAAGGTAATTCTTTTACTATTGCTATTTAGATTAATCTCCCTTAAAAATAATATATTCACTATTTAAAATTTGACTTAAAAAGGATACCGCCATATTGGTCGGTTGGTAATTCATTTTAAACTGGTTTAAACCTGACTAATCAAGGATACCGCCTATATGGCTGGTTGGCAATAAAATTTTCTTACCGCCTATATGGCAGGTTCATGGACAAATCATACCGCCTTTATGGGTGGTCGAACTTAATTTGAATTAATCAGGTTACCGCCTATATGGCTGGTTGGTAATATTATCATAAGTTTATATATTATTTTATGGGAGATATCTAAAATAGTATATAGTAAAAGTAATTCGTTTTACCTAAGCATTTTATTTTACTGTAATTTACTTTTCAGTATTTACTTTACCGCATTTACTATTTCGTATTTTTACTTTATGGCTTTTACTTTTAAGTTTTTACTAGCCCTAGCTATGTGTTATAACTAAGTTAGTTATCTACGGTTGTGATGAGTTTCAATATCACCGGTTTATAAGGGTTAGATTATAGTTTGGGTAATATAAAGATTTATTTATTTAGTCTTAATCTTAATACTTTTTATTAACTGGCCACTAATAAAATTGAATAGGTAAACTTAAAATGAACTAGGCATATGGTTTTTAGGTTTGAGACCTTAGACTCAATAGCCCACGATCTTAAGATCAAATTCCAATTACACACGCGTATAACGCAATCGCACGAATCGTTCAAGTAGTATAGTTTCTTGAGTTTTGTGAATATTTTGATGTGTTTTGTATTACTTTGTAGATAAATAAAGTTTCAGGACATTCTGGAGGTGATTTGAAGTAAAAGAGTGAAAATTGGAAGAAGGGCATTTTGGTAATTTTGGCGCGTCGCGACGCGCTTGCCTTAGGCGTCGCGAGCGCCGGTCCCTTGCTAACGTGCGCCGCCGGTCCCTTGCTAACGTGCGCCGAGTCCACGTGTCAGAATCTAAAAAATTGACTTTGCTAACGTGCGCCGTGCCACGTGTCACCATCACAGAGGATCCGCTAACATGCGCCGGGACACGTGTCACAATCCTATGATGCCGACACTCCGCGTGACACGTGTCATCTTATCATTTGACCGAATCATCGGTGAATCTTCTTCTGCTACGTGTGATCTTCTCATTGAACCAAATCTACCGCGTGACACGTGTCAAATTCTTATTGGGATGACGAAATCCGCGTCAACAGTCAAAGTCAGAACGCGTGGACCAAGTCAACTGTTTCACCGTCGCGACGCCCGTGGCCTACCGATGTCTATAAATTGAGCTCGAGATTTCAGTTTCAATGGTACCATTCTCTTTCATTTCTTTGATGTAAATAGAGAGTCTTCTCTCTAGTTTCTTTTAATTTCAGTTTTGTAATTAAATTTTAATTACTTTTTGTAATAATAGTAATTTACTTTCTTTATTTTTACAGTGTTTACTATTCAACCATGAGGAGGTAACTTCCCTCTGCTAGGGTGAAAGGTAATTCTTTTACTATTGCTATTTAGATTAATCTCCCTTAAAATTAATATATTCACTATTTAAAATTTGACTTAAAAAGGATACCGCCATATTGGTCGGTTGGTAATTCATTTTAAACTGGTTTAAACCTGACTAATCAAGGATACCGCCTATATGGCTGGTTGGCAATAAAATTTTCTTACCGCCTATATGGCAGGTTCATGGACAAATCATACCGCCTTTATGGGTGGTCGAACTTAATTTGAATTAATCAGGTTACCGCCTATATGGCTGGTTGGTAATATTATCATAAGTTTATATATTATTTTATGGGAGATATCTAAAATAGTATATAGTAAAAGTAATTCGTTTTACCTCAGCATTTTATTTTACTGTAATTTACTTTTCAGTATTTACTTACCGCATTTACTATTTCGTATTTTTACTTTATGGCTTTTACTTTTAAGTTTTTACTAGCCCTAGCTATGTGTTATAACTAAGTTAGTTATCTACGGTTGTGATGAGTTTCAATATCACCGGTTTATAAGGGTTAGATTATAGTTTGGGTAATATAAAGATTTATTTATTTAGTCTTAATCTTAATACTTTTTATTAACTGGCCACTAATAAAATTGAATAGGTAAACTTAAAATGAACTAGGCATATGGTTTTTAGGTTTGAGACCTTAGACTCAATAGCCCACGATCTTAAGATCAAATTCCAATTACACACGCGTATAACGCAATCGCACGAATCGTTCAAGTAGTATAGTTTCTTGAGTTTTGTGAATATTTTGATGTGTTTTGTATTACTTTGTAGATAAATAAAGTTTCAGGACATTCTGGAGGTGATTTGAAGTAAAAGAGTGAAAATTGGAAGAAGGGCATTTTGGTAATTTTGGCGCGTCGCGACGCGCTTGCCTTAGGCGTCGCGAGCGCCGGTCCCTTGCTAACGTGCGCCGCCGGTCCCTTGCTAACGTGCGCCGAGTCCACGTGTCAGAATCTAAAAAATTGACTTTGCTAACGTGCGCCGTGCCACGTGTCACCATCACAGAGGATCCGCTAACATGCGCCGGGACACGTGTCACAATCCTATGATGCCGACACTCCGCGTGACACGTGTCATCTTATCATTTGACCGAATCATCGGTGAATCTTCTTCTGCTACGTGTGATCTTCTCATTGAACCAAATCTACCGCGTGACACGTGTCAAATTCTTATTGGGATGACGAAATCCGCGTCAACAGTCAAAGTCAGAACGCGTGGACCAAGTCAACTGTTTCACCGTCGCGACGCCCGTGGCCTACCGATGTCTATAAATTGAGCTCGAGATTTCAGTTTCAATGGTACCATTCTCTTTCATTTCTTTGATGTAAATAGAGAGTCTTCTCTCTAGTTCTTTTAATTTCAGTTTTGTAATTAAATTTTAATTACTTTTTGTAATAATAGTAATTTACTTTCTTTATTTTTACAGTGTTTACTATTCAACCATGAGGAGGTAACTTCCCTCTGCTAGGGTGAAAGGTAATTCTTTTACTATTGCTATTTAGATTAATCTCCCTTAAAATTAATATATTCACTATTTAAAATTTGACTTAAAAAGGATACCGCCATATTGGTCGGTTGGTAATTCATTTTAAACTGGTTTAAACCTGACTAATCAAGGATACCGCCTATATGGCTGGTTGGCAATAAAATTTTCTTACCGCCTATATGGCAGGTTCATGGACAAATCATACCGCCTTTATGGGTGGTCGAACTTAATTTGAATTAATCAGGTTACCGCCTATATGGCTGGTTGGTAATATTATCATAAGTTTATATATTATTTTATGGGAGATATCTAAAATAGTATATAGTAAAAGTAATTCGTTTTACCTCAGCATTTTATTTTACTGTAATTTACTTTTCAGTATTTACTTTACCGCATTTACTATTTCGTATTTTTACTTTATGGCTTTTACTTTTAAGTTTTTACTAGCCCTAGCTATGTGTTATAACTAAGTTAGTTATCTACGGTTGTGATGAGTTTCAATATCACTGGTTTATAAGGGTTAGATTATAGTTTGGGTAATATAAAGATTTATTTATTTAGTCTTAATCTTAATACTTTTTATTAACTGGCCACTAATAAAATTGAATAGGTAAACTTAAAATGAACTAGGCATATGGATTTTAGGTTTGAGACCTTAGACTCAATAGCCCACGATCTTAAGATCAAATTCCAATTACACACGCGTATAACGCAATCGCACGAATCGTTCAAGTAGTATAGTTTCTTGAGTTTTGTGAATATTTTGATGTGTTTTGTGTTACTTTGTAGATAAATAAAGTTTCAGGACATTCTGGAGGTGATTTGAAGTAAAATAGTGAAAATTGGAAGAAGGGCATTTTGGTAATTTTGGCGCGTCGCGACGCGCTTGCCTTAGGCGTCGTGACGCCTAACGTGCGCCGATCCCTTGCTAACGTGCGCCGAGTCCACGTGTCACAATCTAATAAGTTGACTTTGCTAATGTGCGCCGTGCCACGTGTCACCAACACAGAGGATCCGCTAACATGCGCCGGGACACGTGTCACAATCCTATGATGCCGACACTCCGCGTGACACGTGTCATCTTATCATTTGACCGAATCATCGGTGAATCTTCTTCTGCTACGTGTGATCTTCTCATTGAACCAAATCTACCGCGTGACACGTGTCAAATTCTTATTGGGATGACGAAATCCGCGTCAACAGTCAAAGTCAGAACGCGTGGACCAAGTCAACTGTTTCACCGTCGCGACGCCCGTGGCCTACCGATGTCTATAAATTGAGCTCGAGATTTCAGTTTCAATGGTACCATTCTCTTTCATTTCTTTGATGTAAATAGAGAGTCTTCTCTCTAGTTTCTTTTAATTTCAGTTTTGTAATTAAATTTTAATTACTTTTTGTAATAATAGTAATTTACTTTCTTTATTTTTACAGTGTTTACTATTCAACCATGAGGAGGTAACTTCCATCTGCTAGGGTGAAAGGTAATTCTTTTACTATTGCTATTTAGATTAATCTCCCTTAAAAATAATATATTCACTATTTAAAATTGACTTAAAAAGGATACCGCCATATTGGTCGGTTGGTAATTCATTTTAAACTGGTTTAAACCTGACTAATCAAGGATACCGCCTATATGGCTGGTTGGCAATAAAATTTTCTTACCGCCTATATGGCAGGTTCATGGACAAATCATACCGCCTTTATGGGTGGTCGAACTTAATTTGAATTAATCAGGTTACCGCCTATATGGCTGGTTGGTAATATTATCATAAGTTTATATATTATTTTATGGGAGATATCTAAAATAGTATATAGTAAAAGTAATTCGTTTTACCTCAGCATTTTATTTTATTGTAATTTACTTTTCAGTATTTACTTTACCGCATTTACTATTTCGTATTTTTACTTTATGGCTTTTACTTTTAGTTTTTACTAGCCCTAGCTATGTGTTATAACTAAGTTAGTTATCTACGGTTGTGATGAGTTTCAATATCACCGGTTTATAAGGGTTAGATTATAGTTTGGGTAATATAAAGATTTATTTATTTAGTCTTAATCTTAATACTTTTTATTAACTGGCCACTAATAAAATTGAATAGGTAAACTTAAAATGAACTAGGCATATGGATTTTAGGTTTGAGACCTTAGACTCAATAGCCCACGATCTTAAGATCAAATTCCAATTACACACGCGTATAACGCAATCGCACGAATCGTTCAAGTAGTATAAAAAGTATCGATCCCACGAGAACTTAAAACCTTATCTATTAATTTTATGAGGTCAAATGATTACTAGTATCTAACAGGTTATTTGATTGATTTGAAATGGTGAAGATTTTGAATTTAAAAACAAGTAAATAAAATTGCTTGAAAGTAGGTTTAAGAAAATTCAATATTAATAAGTATCTAGGGTTGTGAATCTTTCCAATATTATTTAAAGATGAAGTGGTTATCTTATAGTTGGGTAAAATATTGATTTATTAACCTGGAACACTAAATTATGTAAAAGCCTCTTTCGATGGTCAATTACAAAATAATATATAAGCTTATGATAATATTACCAACCAGCCTTATAGGCGGTAACCTGATTAATTCAAATTAAGTTAGACCAGCCATAAAGGCGGTATGATTTTTCCATGAACCTGACATATAGGCGGTAAGAAAATTTAATTGCCAACCAGTCATATAGGCGGTATCATTGATTAGTCAGGTTTAAACCAGTTTAAAATGAATTACCAACCGAGCAATATGACGGTATCCTTTTTAAGTCAAATTTTAAATAGTGAATATATTATTTTTAAGGGAGATTAATCTAAATAACAATAGTAAAAGAATTACCTTTCACCCTAGCAGAGGGAAGTTACCTCCTCATGGTTGAATAGTAAACACTGTAAAAATAAAGAAAGTAAATTACTATTATTACAAAAAGTAATTAAAATTTAATTACAAAACTGAAATTAAAAGAAACTAGAGAGAAGACTCCATATTTACATCAAAGAAATGAGAGAGAATGGTGCAATTGAAACTGAAATCTCGAGCTCAATTTATAGACATAGGTAGGCCACGGGCGTCGTGACGCGTGAATAGTTCACTTGGTCCACGTGTTTTGACTTTGACTGTTGACGCGGATTTCGTTGGCCCAATAAGAATTCGACATGTGGCACGCGGAGTGTCGGCACCATATGATTGTTACACGTGTCCCGGCACATGTTAGCGGATTCTCTGTGATGGTGACACGTGGCACAGCGCACGTTAGTAAAGTCAAACTTCTCAAATTCTGACCCGTTGACCCGGCGCATGTTAGCCGCTCTGGTGCATGTTAGGCATCGCGACGCCAATGGCTTACGCGTCGCGATGCGCCCAAATTACCAAAATGCCATTTTTCCAATTTTCACTGTTTTGGTCCAAATCACACCCCCGTATAACACGCGTACAAGGCAAGTGCACGGATCGTTCAAGTAGTATAAAAAGTATCGATCCCACGAGGACTTAATACCTAAGCTATTAATTTTATGAGGTCAAATGATTACTAGTATCTAACAGGTTGTTTGATTGATTTGAAATGGTGACGATTCTAAATTTAAAAACAAGTAAATAAAATTGTTCGAAAGTAGGTTTTAAGAAAATTCAATATTAAAAACTATCTTGGGTTGTGATTTCTTTCTAATATCTTTTAAAAGATGAAGTGGTTATCTTAAAGTTGGGTAATATATTGATTTATTAACCTGGAACACTAAATTATGCGAAAGCCTCTGTCGATGGTCAGACGTAAATACACAGTTATTGAACCATATGTCTATGTCAACCAAATTATCTGGATTCATTAAGATTAAGTTCCAATTATGGTTACCTCGCCCGACGGGTATATGTCTATCCTGTAAGGAAATCTATTAAAGGGTTATCTATCCTCAAGGAATATCGTGGGCTATTAACTCTAAGGCTGAAACCTAAAATCTCTATGTCTAGTTCATTTTAAGTTTACCTAATCAATTTTATTAGTGGCCAGTTAATAAAAAGCATTAAGATTAAAACTAAATAAATAAATCTTTATATTACTCAAACTATAATATAACCCTTATAAACCAGTGATATTGAAATTCATCACAACCCTAGATAACTAACTTAGTTATGACACATAGCTAGGGCTAGTAAAAACTTAAAAGTAAAAGCCATAAAGTAAAAATGCGGAAAAGTAAATGCGGTAAAGTAAATACTGAAAAGTAAATTACAATAAAATAAAATACTAAGGTAAAAGAAATTACTTTTACTATTTACTATTTTAGATATCTCCGATAAATTAATATATAAACTTAGGATAACATTACCAACCAGCCATATAGGCGGTAACCTGATTAATTCAAATTAAGTCCGACCAGCCTTAAAGGCGGTATGATTTGTCCATGAACCTGCCATATAGGCGGTAAGAAAATTTATTGCCAACCAGCCATATAGGCGGTATCCTTGATTAGTCAGGTTTAAACCAGTTTAAAATGAATTACCAACCGACCAATATGGCGGTATCCTTTTTAAGTCAAATTTTAAATAGTAATATATTATTTTTAAGGGAGATTAATCTAAATAGCAATAGTAAAAGAATTACCTTTCACCCTAGCAGAGGGAAGTTACCTCATCATGGTGAATAGTAAACACTGTAAAAATAAAGAAAGTAAAATACTATTATTACAAAAAGTAATTAAAATTTATTTACAAAACTGAAATTAAAAGAAACTAGAGAGAAGACTCCCTATTTACATCAAAGAAATGAGAGAGAATGGCGTAATTGAAACTGAAATCTCGAGCTCAATTTATAGACATTGGTAGGCCACGGGCGTCGCGACGCCAAGGGTTTGGGCGTCGTGACGCGCGAACAGTTCACTTGGTCCACGCGTTTTGACTTTGACTGTTGACGTGGATTTCGTCGTCCCAATAAGAATTCAAAACATGGCACACGGAGTGTCAGCACCATATGATTATGACACGTGTCCCGGCGCATGTTAGCGGATCCTCTGTGATGGTGACACGTGGCACAGCGTACATTATTAAAGTTAAACTTCTCAAATTCTGACCCGTTGACCCGGCACACGTTAGCCGCTCTGGTGCATGTTAGGCATCGCGACGCCAAGGGCTTACGCATCGCGACGCGTCCAAATTACCAAAATGCCATTTTTTCCAATTTTCACTGTTTTGGTCCAAATCACACCCCCGTATAAAACGCGTATAACGCAAGTGCACGTGTCGTTCAAGTAGTATAAAAAGTATCGATCCCACGAGGACTTAATACCTAAGCTATTAATTTTATGAGGTCAAATGATTACTAGTATGTAACAGGTTGTTTGATTGATTTGAAATGGTGACGATTCTAAATTTAAAAACAAGTAAATAAAATTGTTCGAAAGTAGGTTTGAAGAAAATTCAATATTAAAAACTATATAGGGTTATGATTTCTTTCTAATATCTTTTAAAAGATGAAGTGGTTATCTTAAAGTTGGGTAATATATTGATTTATTAACCTGGAACACTAAATTATGTGAAAGCCTCTGTCGATGGTAAGACGCAAATACCCAGTTTAACCCAATTGAACCATATGTCTATGTCAACCAAATTATCTGGATTCATTAAGATTAAGTTCCAATTATGGTTACCCCCGCCCGACAGGTATATGTCTATCCTGTAAGGAAATCTATTAAAGGGTTATCTATCCTCAAGGAAGATCGTGGGCTATTAAGTCTAAGGCTGAAACCTAAAATCTCTATGTCTAGTTCATTTTAAGTTTACCTAATCAATTTTATTAGTGGCCAGTTAATAAAAAGCATTAAGATTAAGACTAAATAAATAAATCTTTATATTACCAAAACTATAATCTAACCCTTATAAACCGGTGATATTGAAATTCATCACGACCCTAGATAACTAACTTAGTTATGACACATAGCTAGGGCTAGTAAAAACTTAAAAGTAAAAGCCATAAAGTAAAAATGCGGTAAAGTAAATACTGAAAAGTAAATTACAATAAAATAAAATGCTAAGGTAAAAGGAATTACTTTTACTATTTACAATTTTAGATATCTCCCATAAAATAATATATAAACTTATGATAACATTACCAACCAGCCATATAGGCGGTAACCTGATTAATTCAAATTAAGTCCGACCAGCCATAAAGACGGTATGCTTTGTCCCTGAACCTGACATTTAGGCGGTAAGAAAATTTAATTGCCCACCAGCCATATAGGCGGTATCCTTGATTAGTCAGGTTTAAACCACTTTAAAATGAATTACCAACTGACCAATATGGCGGTATCCTTTTTAAGTCAAATTTTAAATAGTGAATATATTATTTTTAAGGGAGATTAATCTAAATAGCAATAGTAAAAGAATTACTTTTCACCTAGCATATGGAAGTTACCTCCTCATGGTTGAATAGTAAACACTGTAAAAATAAAGAAAGTAAATTACTATTATTACAAAAAGTCATTAAAATTTAATTACAAAACTGAAATTAAAAGAAACTAGAGATAAGACTCCCTATTTACATCAAAGAAATGAGAGAGAATGGTACAATTGAAACTGAATTCTCGAGCTCAATTTATAGACATCGGTAGGCCATGGGAGTAGCGACGCCAAAGCCTTTGGAGTCGCGACGCTGGAACAATTGACTTGGTCCACGCGTTCTGACTTTGACTGTTGACGCGGATTTCGTCGGCCCAATAAGAATTCGACACTTGGCACGTGGTATATTCGGTTCAATGAGAATATGACACATGGCAGAAGAAGATTCGCCGATTATTCGGCCAAATGACAAGATGACACGTGTCATGCGGAGTGTCGGCACCATAGGATTGTGACACGTTTCCCGGCGCATGTTAGCGGATCCTCTGTGATGGTGACACGTGGCACGGCACACGTTAGCAAAGTCAACTTTTCAGATTCTGACACGTGGACTTGGCGCACGTTAGGCGTCGCGACGCCTAAGGCATGCGCGTCGCGATGCGCCCAAATTACCAAAATGCCCTTCTTCTAACTTTCACTGTTTTGCTCCAAATCACCTCAAGAATGTCCTGAAACTTTATTTATCTACAAAATAACAAAAAACACATCAAAATATTCACAAAACTCAAGAAACTATACAAAATATTAGGTTAAATGAGTGGGAAATAGTGATAGATTTACCACTCATCACACCCCCAAACCTAACATTTTGCTAGTCCTCGAGCAAAACACAAAATAAAATAACATAATAAAATTTAACTATGCCACTTTCGTAGGGATCACGGTTGCATTTAACTTATGCAACAAGCCTTTAAACCCCTAGGTGTCCCTAGTGGACGAGTTGTAGTCTCGTAGGGTTTACAGCAATGATACCCACAAACATTTTACAAAAGTAAAAAGGTAGTGAAAATAATGCACACAAAAGCAAAAAGACAAAAGAAAATAGAATAAAGAAGTTAGTGACTAATCAGGTGAAACTTCGACTCCAAGTTACTAGTTGTTTTCTTTCTTTCTAAATTACTGAATAAGTAAATTCTCCGATTATATTTACCATTCTCCATATACACAGCTAACAAAATATTAAACAACTCATTTTTGCCAACAACAGTCACAAGTGCAGTTGATAAGAGAGTAATATTTTTGTCCTAAAGTTTTATCAGAATTCACACCTTTTTGTAGTAATGGAGTAATTTTTTTTTCGATTTTTCTGATTTTTTTTTTAATTTTTATATACAATATCTTCCGTCTATGTAGCGAGCTTTGGGTCGGTGGATCCCAAACCAGTTGGCTTTAGGGTACCAGGTGTTAAGACACCCCTACGAACTTAATTACTCAGACTTCAAATATATATATTTTTGCAGCATCTTCGATCCATGTAACGAGCTTTGGGCCAGTGACTCCCAAACCAGTTGGCTTTAGGGCACTAGGTGTTAAAACACCCTTACAGACTTAATAACTCGGATCTCAGATATTTTTTTTTCTCCATCATTTTTTGAGATGCTTCCTCCAATTAAACTAGAGCACTGAATATTACAAACTTTTCAATTACAGCTCATGTCTGTATGTTACTATGCATATTGATAATACCTGCCAACTGAGCATATGAAGATCCATTTTAGTCAATGTTAAGGAGAATTCACAAATTAAATAATTCAAAAATGAAATAAACAAAAATTAACTTGTTTTGAAAATAGGTTTGAGATACGTATCAGGAGTGGGAACTCCTTACTCATCTATCTCTTACCAATTTCACCTTTTTAGTCAAAATAAAACATAAAAACGCAAAATATTTTTGTAATTTTTGAAAATTTTACAAATTTTTTTTATATTTTTCGAAAAATTTTGAACTAAAAATAAAAGCAACACACAAACTAAAAACAACGTACTGATCAACTAATTCCTTCCCCCAATCCTAAATGAGACATTGTCCCCAACTAATTTCACCCTTTTAGTCAACACAAAAACACAAAGACGTTAACGCAAGAGCACGTATAGTTCAAGTAGTATAAAAATATCGATCCCACGAAACTTAATACCTAAGCTATTAATTTTATGAGGTCAAATGATTACTAGTATCTAACAGGTTGTTTGATTTGAAATGGTGACGATTCTAAATTTAAAAACAAGTAAATAAAATTGTTCGAAAGTAGGTTTTAAGAAAATTCAATATTAAAAACTATCTTGGGTTGTGATTCCTATCCTGCAAGGAAATCTATTAAAGGGTTATCTATCCTCAAGGAAGATCGTGGGCTATTGAGTCTAAGGTCTCAAACCTAAAATCCCTATGTCTAGTTCATTTTAAGTTTACATAATCAATTTTATTAGTGGCCAGTTAATAAAAAGCATTAAGATTAAGACTAAATAAATAAATCTTTATATTACCAAAACTATAATCTAACCCTTATAAACCGGTGATATTGAAATTCATCACAACCCTAGATAACTAACTTAGTTATGACATATAGCTAGGGCTAGTAAAAACTTAAAAGTAAAAGCCATAAAGTAAAAATGCGGAAAAGTAAATACTGAAAAGTAAATTACAATAATATAAAATGCTAAGGTAAAAGGAATTACTTTTACTATTTACTATTTTTGATATCTCCCATAAAATAATATATAAACTTATGATAACATTACCAACCAGCCATATAGGCGGTAACCTGATTAATTCAAATTAAGTCTGACCAGCCATAAAGACGGTATGATTTGTCCATGAACCTGCCATATAAGCGGTAAGAAAATTTAATTGCCAACCAGCCATATAGGCGGTATCCTTGATTAGTCATGTTTAAACCGGTTTAAAATGAATTACCAACCGACCAATATGGCGGTATCCTTTTTAAGTCAAATTTTAAATAGTAATATATTATTTTTAAAGGAGATTAATCTAAATAGCAATAGTAAAAGAATTACCTTTCACCCTAGCAGAGGGAAGTTACCTCCTCATGGTTGAATAGTAAACACTGTAAAAATAAAGAAAGTAAAACATTATTATTACAAAAAGTAATTAAAATTTATTTACAAAACTGAAATTAAAAGAAACTAGAGAGAAGACTCTCTATTTACATCAAAGAAATGAGAGAGAATGGCGCAATTGAAACTGAAATCTCGAGCTCAATTTATAGACATCGGTAGGCCACGGGCATCGCGATGCCAAGGGTTTGGGCGTCGTGACGCGCGAACAGTTCACTTGGTCCACGCGTTTTGACTTTGACTGTTGACGCGGATTTCGTCGTCCCAATAAGAATTCAAAACGTGGCATGCGGTATATTCGGTTCAACGAGAATATGACACGTGGCAGAAGAAGATTCACCGATGATTCGGTCAAATGACAAGATGACACGTGTCATGCGGAGTGTCGGCACCATAGGATTGTGACACGTGTCCCGGCGCATGTTAATGGAACCTATGTGACGGTGACACGTGGCACGGCGCACGTTAGCAAAGTCAACTTTTCAGATTCTGACACGTGGACTCGTCGCACGTTAGCAAGGGACTGGCGCACGTTAGGCGTCGCGACGCCTAAGGCATGCGTGTCGCGACGCGTCCAAATTACAAAAATGCCATTCTTCCAATTTTCACTGTTTTGCTCCAAATCACCTCCAGAATGTCCTGAAAATTTATTTATCTATAAAATAACACAAAACACATCAAAATATTCACAAAACTTAAGAAACTATACAAAATATTAGGTTAAATGAGTTTGAAATAATGATAGATTTACCACTCATCACACCCCCAAACCTAACATTTTGCTAGTCCTCGAGCAAAATACAAAATAAAATAACATAAATAACATTTAAAAGAAAATTTAACTAAGCCACTTTCGTAGGGATCACTGTTGCATTTAGCGTATGCAACAAGCCTTTAAACCCCTAGGTGTCCCTAGTGGACGAGTTGTATTCTCGTGAGGGTTTAAAACAATGATACCCACAAATATTTTACAAAAGTAAAAAGGTAGTGAAACTAATGCACACAAAAGCAAAAAGGCAAGAGAAAATAGAATAAAGAAGTTAGTGACTAATCAGGTGAAACTTCTACTCCAAGTTACTAGTTGTTTTCTTTCTTTCTAAATCACTGAATAAGTAAATTCTCTGATTATATTTACCATTCTCGATATACACAGCTAATAAAATATTAAACAACTCATTTTTTACCCACAACAGACACAAGTGCAGCTGATGAGAGAGTAATATTTTTGTCCTAAAGTCTTATCAGAATTCACATCTTTTTGTAACAATCGAGTAATTGTTTTTTCAATTTTTCTGATTTTTTTTATTTATATACAATACCTTCCGTCTATTTAGCGAGCTTTGGTTCGGTGGCTCCCAAACCAGTTGGCTTTAGGGCACCAGGTGTTAAGACACCCCTACGAACTTAATTACACAGACTTCAGATATATATATTTTTGCAGCATCTTCGATCCATGTAACAATCTTTGGGCCAGTGACTCCCAAACCAGTTGGCTTTAGGGCACTAGGTGTTAAAACACCCTTACAGACTTAATAACTCGGATCTCAGATTTTATTTTTTTTATTTTTTTTATTTTTTACTCCATCACTTTTTGAGATGCTTCCTCCAATTAAACTAGAGCACTGAATATTACAAACTTTTCAATTTTAGTTTATGTCTGTATGTTACTATGCATATTGATAATACCTGTCAACTGAGCATATGAAGATCCATTTTAGTCAATTTTATGGAGAATTTACAAATTAAATAATTCAAAAGGAAATAAACAAAAATTAACTTGTTTCGAAAATGGGTTTGAGATACGTATCAGGAGTGGGAACTCCTTACTCAGCTATCGCTCACCAGTTTCACCATTTTAGTCAACACAAAAACGCAAAATATTTTGGTAATTTTTGAAAATTTTTCAATTTTTTTGTATTTTTCGAAAACTTTTGGATTAAAAATAACACACAAACTAAAAACAAGGTACTGATCAACTAATTCTCTCCCGCAAACCTAAATGAGACATTGTCCCCAATGTCTTCAAACAGTAGAGAAGAGTTTAGAAGATAATACCTGGCTAGCTGAAATTCTACAGGAAATTAAAGGTTCAGATCCAGATTAATCCGATGCCTCTTACCACGATCGTCCTCGGACCAATTTATCTTTGAAAGGATAGGGTCAACTTGTGGTTCATATGCTAAGAGTTGGTCAATTAGATCTGGAGCAGTTCTGGCAGTAAAGAGGAGTTCTTTTAAAGGTTTTGACACGAACCCATTTCTCCGGGCATCATCAAGAAACACACAAAGAAAATCATAAAATACATCAACGTTGTACAGCCCAATTGGTTTATGGTGTATGTTCAGGTTCGCCCAAGATAGCACAATAAAAATTTCCTCCAATGTACCCAAGCCACCTGGTAAAGCAATAAAAGCATCAGCACGGTTAATCATTTCTACTAATCGTTCAGACATACCTGGCACAATTAGCTCTTCTCCGTTTGATGGTTCAATAAGATTTGCTTCTACCAAGGGTTTTGGGATGATTCCAAAAACATGACTGCCTCCTTCCTGTACAGCTTTTGAAACGATCCCCATAAGTCCAAGATTGCCTCCGCCATATATTTAGTGCATATTCCTTGCAGCTAAGACTCGACCCAATTCCTGTGCTGCTTCTACATATTGTGGCTTAACACCAACACCACTACCGCAAAACACACAGATGTTTTCACTCATCTTCTTGAAGTGGCTTCCATGTTTTACTCTGGATGTCTTCAAATGTGCAATGATAAGTTGAATTTATAATACCTGAAAAAGGTGAGTATAATAATAGCACTAGTACCTGCCAAATGACAATTATTAGTTAAACAGTAAAATAAATCGTGATAGTCAAAAAGTTCTGGATCCTGTCGGAGAAAATAAAAGAAAACAACAAAACAAATGACAATTATTAGGAAAAGACAAAGAGATATAATATGTACAAGAAAATTAGCGGCTTCATTGACGTCTATGCGTCAGGGACAATCTTCACATCCAATTTTCTTATAAATTGGCAAAAAGGGTCTTTTTGAGTCAGATTCCCATGCCCAACAGGTTTACACTTTTTGCGATAACATGGCTAAACAACTTCACGCATGAAAGCAAATAAGAATAACGGTAAACATATAACTTCATGAACATGTTGAATGGATGAATGCGGAAGAATAAGTAGATAACGACCGTGTAAACATGCATCATGGAAACGAACATGTGATCTTGTGAACACAATAAATGACTAACTGCGAGAACATGAACAATCAAAAAGGTAAATGACAAAATGAGTAACCATGCATGAGATGTGATGGAAGAGGGCATGTTTACCATGGGCGTTCGTGCGGCGTTCGTAGCCACGTTCGAATGGTAAACAGAAGGTTCGCATTCGAGTAGCGTTCGTAAACGTGTTCGAACGAACTGAGATAGAAAACATGCGTTCGTGCGGCTTGTTTTGTTGAGTCAGTTTACTTGGTGAGGTGATGCGTTAGTGGGGTCATGAGGGGCTGTTATTGTTTGTGAGTGGAGTGGACGTTGAAGGCTGAGTGGGTAGGTGCTACGTGTGAGTGTGAGGAGGGTTTGTGGGTTATTTGGTATGTGGCTAGTGGCGTCGCTAATGGTGTGCTGAATGAGTGAATGAGAGAGCCTGGCCGAGAGGGATGGAGGGGGCTAGGGTTATTCTTTGCTTGTTGTTTGTATTATTTTTTGGTTGAAGTGCCGAGAGAGAGGAGGAGTCTTAGGGTTGGATTTGTGCTATTTTTATAGTGACAAGGTAGGGTTAGGGTTGTGCATGGTTTTTCAATATGAAAGAAATCAATTAAATAATGCATGTGTGGTATTTGATTTGATTATTTTAGGCAAGAATATTTATATTTTTGGTGGGGAATTCTTTAAATTGGTGAGTGATTTATGTAAATTAGGAAGTGATTTATTTAAATTTTGGAATTTAATTTAATTAGATTTAATAATTGGATTTAGTTTAATTTAATTTCAATTTAATTGGTTTTAGTTTAATTCATTTAATTTGTGACATTTATTTAAATGTTTTAATTATTTTTGGATTGGACTTGGGTGAGATGGGCTTGGTGTGTGTCTTAGTGATGGTTTGGGCTAAGGATTTGTTTTAAAACAGAGGTCCAACAAGCGAACCAGAAGGTAAACAAGCGAATAAAATCCAACAAAAAACTGATTTCTGATTTTTCCCTTTCGACGTACGTTTCCCGCGACTTCCGTGACTTAAAAGGTAGTGCCTCTAAATAAGACTCATCATATGGATTTACATGCAAAAATGCAGTGTCTACAGTCGCCCCCACTTTGATGGGACTTCTGCAGTGTGTGACAATGACAATCCTATCAAAGTCATGCAATGCATTTTCACTTACCTGGCTCGCCAGCTGCCACCTGACTAGCCTGCTGCCTCGAGCTGAATTGATGATGCAGTGGACCTCGATCCTGGGACGCATCCCAATAACTGCAACGGACAACGGGGGCCTCGACCCTGGGACGCATCCCAAAAATGATGATGCAGTGGACCTCGATCCTGGGACGCATCCCAATAGCTGCAACCGACAACGGGGGCCTCGACCCTAGGACGCATCCCAATACCGCTGACAAAATATGGGCCTCGACCCTGGGACGCATCCCGAAAATGATGATGTAGTGGACCTCGATCCTGAGACGCATCCCAATAGCTGCAATCGACAACGGGGGCCTCGACCCTGGGACGCATCCCAATACCGCTTACAAAATATGGGCCTCGACCCTGGGACGCATCCCGAAAATGATACTGATGTGGGCCTCGACCATCGGGACTCATCCACAAAACTGACAATACTGATGTGGGACTCGCCCCTGACAGATACTGATGTGGGCCTCAACCCTGGACTGATTCTGATGTGGGCCTCGCCCTTGGGACTCATCCCCAAAACTGAAACTGATGTGGGTCTCGGCCCTGGGACTCATCCCCAAAACTGAAATTGCTGCGGGCCTCGGCCCTGGGACTCATCCCCAAAACTGAAACTGATACGGGCCTCGGCCCTGAGACTCATCCCAAAAACTGAAATTGGTGTGGGCCTCAGCCCTGGGACTCATCCCCAAAACTGAAATTGATGCCGGCCTCGGCCCTGGGACTCATCCCCAAAACTAAAACTGATACGGGCCTCGGCCCTGAGACTCATCCCAAAAACTGAAATTGATGTGGGCCTCAGCCCTGAGACTCATCCCCAAAACTGAAACTGATGTGGGCCTCGGCCGTGGGACTCATCCCCAAACTGATGCTGATATGGTGGGCCTAGCCCCCAAGTTGATACTGATGCGGGCCTCGACCCCAAACTGATAATGTGGGCCTCGCCCCCAAGTTGATATTGATACTGATGTGGGCCTCGGCAAGACTGATACTGATGTCTCCGTTCCCGGAGTGCCATACCTGGGAAAACTGCCCGGTTTGTTCATTCCCAAACTGTGTTTCCATTGTCGGAGGGCCATTCCCGGCATGTTCATTCCCGAACTGTGTTCCATTCTTGGAGTGCCATTCCCGGCTTGTTCATTCCCAAACTGTGTTTCCATTCTCGGAGTGCTATTCCCGGCTTGTTCATTCCCGAACTGTGTTTCCATTCTCGGAGTGTCATTCTCGGCTTGTTCATTCCCGAACCTTGCTCCATTCTCGGATTGCCATTCTCGGCTTGTCCATTCTCGAACCTTGCTCCATTCTCGGATTGCCATTCTCGGCTTGTTCATTCCCGAACTGTGTTTCCATTCTTGGAGTGCCATTCCCGGCTTGTTCACTCCTGAACTGTACTCCATTCTCGGATTACCATTCTCGGCTTGTTCATTCTCGAACTCTGCTCCATTCTCGGATTGCCATTCTCGGCTAGTTCATTCGCGAATCTACTCCATTCTCGGATCACCATTCTTGGCTTGTTCATTCTCGAACCTTGTTCCATTCTCCGATTACCATTCTCGGCTTGTTCATTCTCGAACTCTCCTCCATTCTCGGATTGTCATTCTCGGCTAGTTCATTCTCGAACCAGCTCCATTCACGGATTACCATTCTCGGCTTGTTCATTCTCGAACCTTGCTCCATTCTCGGATTGCCATTCTCGGCTTGTCCATTCTCGAACCTTACTCCATTCTCGGCAAAACCGATACTGAACTATATGGGCCTCGCCCCCAGAGTGACATACCCGGCAAGACTGATTCTGAACTAAAGTGGGCCTCGCCCTAGAGCGCCATACCCGGCAAGACTGATTCTGATAAATATGTGGGCCTCGCCCCCAGAGTGCCATACCCGGCAAGACTGATTCTGATAAATATATGGGCCATACCCGGAGTGTCATACCCGGCAAGACTGATACTGATGTCTCCGTACCCGGAGTGCCATACCTGGGAAGACTGTCCGGTTTGTTCATTCCCAAACTGTGTTTCCATTCTCGGAGTGCCATTCCCGATTTGTTCATTCCCGAACTGTGTTCCATTCTTGGAGTGCCATTCCCAGCTTGTTCATTCCCAAACTGTGTTTCCATTCTCGGAGTGCCATTCCAAGCTTGTTCATTCCCGAACTGTGTTTCCATTCTTGGAGTGCCATTCTCGGCTTGTCCATTCTCGAACCTTGCTCCATTCTTGGATTGCCATTCTCGGCTTGTCCATTCTCGAACCTTGCTCCATTCTCGAATTACCATTCTTGGCTTGTTCATTCTCAAACTCTGTTCCATTCTCGGATTGCCATTCTCGGCTAGTTCATTCCCGAACTCTACTCCATTCTCGGATCACCATTCTCGGCTTGTTCATTCTCGAACCTTGTTCCATTCTCCGATTACCATTCTCGGCTTGTTCATTCTCGAACTCTACTCCATTCTCGGATTGTCATTCTCGGCTAGTTCATTCTCGAACCAGCTCCATTCACGGATTACCATTCTCGGCTTGTTCATTCTCGAACCTTGCTCCATTCTCGGATTGCCATTCTCGGCTTGTCCATTCTCGAACCTTACTCCATTCTCGGATTACCATTCTCGGCAAAATCGATACTGAACTATATGGGCCTCACCCCCAGAGTGTCATACCCGGCAAGACTGATTCTGAACTAAAGTAGGCCTCGCCCTAGAGCGCCATACCCGGCAAGACTGATTCTGATAAATATGTGGGCCTCGCCCCCAGAGTGCCATACCCGGCAAGACTAATTCTGATAAAGATGTGGGCCTCGCCCCCAGAGTGCCATACCCGGCAAGACTGATACTAGTGATGTGATGTTTCATTTCAATATATTGTACTGTCTCTCACGAGATAATCCTGATAGCTAGACATATTTTCATCCTCAACGAATGCTTTCGCGTCGAAACCTAAGAACCTTCAAAGTACTTGATACTCTCAACTCCGATCCTCTGAATAAGTGATCTGAACTAGACTCCTAGTGTGTGTATGCCAAGGCTCTTTCGCAGCTTATTCCTTAAGTGAGCCAACTCGATGATTTTGTTTCAGAGAATCGGATCGGTGGGTCTAACCAATCTAGATGTCTCGATCACAATCTGTGATTACTTCGTCATACTCAACATGATATGGTCTTCTTCTTTTTTTTCTTTCATCTCTTTCTTTTCATTCATCTCTTTCTTTTCATTCTTTCCTTTCACTCTTCTTTTTTTTCTCTCTTTTTTTTTTCTTTTTTCTTTTTCTTTGACACACCTACCCTTTAATGTAGCATTTCTCCTCATGGTGGTCCTAATACTCGCCCATTGGTAGCTTCACGCTTATCGGTTATAGGCGGTCTATTTTTTCTATTTTTTCATCTCAGAGACTCTTTCTTTATTTCCAACCATATCATATATCATAGCATAAGTAAACCAGGGTGGACATCCAGGCAAACGGTCATTCACCGATCCATCATCCCTTCGACTAGTCATATTGCTAACCACTCAGGTTTCCACTATTGAGATCCCGTAATCAAGTACTCTCGAGTCCAGCTGAGATCAATCCATTCAGAGTACCGGACGAGAGCACGTCTCACACTTATCATTTCTAAGGCTTCTCCCTACAGCAAACAATGTCATCACCGGACATATGCTCAAATATCAAAGACTTCTCACTCTCACATTTTTTTTCTTTTCACTCCACGGAATTATTCCTTTCAACTGCTGATAATGTAGGCTTCGCCCTCTAGGATCCATTCTTGAAACTTATACTGATATGGGCTTCAACCCTGGGATACCTTCCTGAGACTAATACTGATGCGGGCCTCAACCCGGTGATTCATTCCTGAAACTGATATTGATTCTAATTCATTCCTGAAACTGATATTGATTCTGATTGGCTTGCATTTGCCGCTTTCTCTTTTTCTCCGTTGAAACCTGTGAATACAAAGAAAACAAAACACAAAAAGAATTCAAGTGCGTTACGTGTATGCATGCATGCATAAATGAATTTCCTATCCCGTTTAGGTCTTCTGCCAGTTCTCTTGGTGACTGTTTGTTCTTCTCTTCCCTAACCAACGGGTATCTATGACGGCTTTCAAGATAAAAGGGGGTTAACATGGTGCATGTTTGTGTGAGGTGCATGAGATGCGTGCGATGTATATAAGTTGGCCTTTTGTCATTTTAAAGCATTCAATCACATTATCGTGAGGTGCAAAGTTGTCCCAGTTCAAAAAGGCCCAACAGGTTTACACTTTTTGCGATAACATGGCTAAACAACTTCACGCATGAAAGCAAATCAGAATAACGGTAAACATATAACTTCATGAACATGTTGAATGGATGAATGCGGAAGAATAAGTAGATAACGACCGTGTAAACATGCATCATGGAAACGAACATGTGATCTTGTGAACACAATAAAAGACTAACTGCGAGAACATGAACAATCAAAAAGGTAAAAGACAAAATGAGTAACCATGCATGAGATGTGATGGAAGAGGGCATGTTTACCATGGGCGTTCGTGCGGCGTTCGTAGCCGCGTTCGAATGGTAAACAGAAGGTTCGCATTCGAGTAGCGTTCGTAAATGCGTTCGAACGAATTGAGATAGAAAACATGCATTCGTGCGGCGTTCTGAAACACGTTGAACGGAATTACAACAGTGACCTCCAAAATGCAGTAAACAACGTGACACATACGTGAACAGATGAATAGATGACACCTAATAAATAATAACGGGCTAAAATGCCTGGCAAAGTATCGTGGTAAAGGATTTTAACCCCTCGACATGGAGGACCTTTAATCCAACTTACTAAGCCCATGCGCTAATAACATAATGCATATAAAAATAAAGGCAACAATATCGGACTTTGTATACCCGATTGAACATATCTTACATTCAACCGAATATACGTCATCCGGCGTGGCGAGCATCGTGGTAAAGGATTTTAACCCCTCGAAATGGAGGACCTTTAATCCAACTTACTAAGCCCATGCGCTAATAAAATAATGCATAAAAAAATAAATACAATAATATCGGACTTCATATACCAGATTGAACACATCTTACATTCAACCGAATATACGTCATCTGGCGCGGCAAATCATCATGGTAAAGGATTTTAACCTCTCGAAATGGTGGACCTTTAATCCGACTTACTAAGCCCATGCGCATCACATTATTACATAAACAAATAACATGCAGAAATTAAATAACGATAATAAAAAATCAAGATAACATGAAATAAAATATGTGCCGTATACTCAAGTGGTACATGGAGTTGTATCCCGAGTACAGATCATACTACCGTTCATTCGGAATCGGCTATGAAATTTATTTCCGGGTTTCCCTCCTATATACCACAAGAGGCGACACATTTTCCATTTTATTCAAGGGCCACAACATACACCATTTCACAATACATGCATTTTCTATCTATTCAAGGGCCACAACATGCATCACTCCACAATAAGCATGTAAATAAGATTCAATAAACTGTAAAAATACGAATAAAAATGGATGTGGAAAGTGCCCTCAGGTCTAACCTTTTTCGTCGACTCTCGGATTCGCATTTCACGGTGATCAGAAAGGTTAAAGCTCCGTAACTTTTCCGGATCACTGGTTTACGTCTTTCCTCGCTGTTTTGCTGCTCAAGCTACTGTTTTGACTCCGTTTTACTGATGTTTTACTGTTGTATTTTAGTCACTGTTTTTGGTGTTTTAGGCTAAAGTTTTACGGTGATTTGAGGGGTATTGGGCTGCTGTTTTCACTCTGTTTCGCTGCTGTTTTTGGGTCGATTTGGACTATTTTTGGGGTGTTTTTACACGGTTTCTGGGGCAGTTTTTTAGTGATTACTGGGCAGTTTGATAAGGGGCTGTTTGCGGGCTTGTTATGGTGCAGTTTGGGGTGTTATTTGTGGGCAGTTCGTGTGGTTGTTAGGACTCGGTTTTAAGGTGCTTTGGCCAATGGTTGTTGTCAGTTTGTGGCTTGTTTTGTTGAGTCAGTTTACTTGGTGAGGTGATGCGTTAGTGGGGTCATGAGGGGCTGTTATTGTTTGTGAGTGGAGTGGGCGTTGAAGGCTGAGTGGGCAGGTGCTACGTGTGAGTGTGAGGAGGGTTTGTGGGTTATTTGGTATGTGGCTAGTGGCGTCGCTAATGGTGTGCTGAATGAGTGAATGAGAGAGCCTGGCCGAGAGGGATGGAGGGGGCTAGGGTTATTCTTTGCTTGTTGTTTGTATTATTTTTTGGTTGAAGTGCCGAGAGATATAAAGAGTCTTAGGGTTGGATTTGTGCTATTTTTATAGTGACAAGGTATTGTGCATGGTTTTTGAATAGGAAAGAAATCAATTAAATAATGCATGTGTGGTATTTGATTTGATTATTTTAGGCAAGAATATTTATATTTTTGGTGGGGAATTCTTTAAATTGGTGAGTGATTTATGTAAATTAGGAAGTGATTTATTTAAATTTTGGAATTTAATTTAATTAGATTTAATAATTGGATTTAGTTTAATTTAATTTCAATTTAATTGGTTTTAGTTTAATTCATTTAATTTGTGACATTTATTTAAATGTTTTAATTATTTTTGGATTGGGCTTGGGTGAGATAGGCTTGGTGTGTGTCTTAGTGATGGTTTGGGCTAAGGATGTGTTTTAAAACAGAGGTCCAACAAGCGAACCCGAAGGTAAACAAGGGAATAAAATCCAACAAAATACTGATTTCTGATTTTTCCATTCCGACGTCTGTTTCCTGCGACTTCCGTGACTTAAAAGGTAGTGCCTCTAAATGAGACTCATCATAGGGATTTACATGCAAAAATGCAGTGTCTATAGTCGCCCCCACTTTGATGGGACTTCTGCAATGTGTGACAATGACAATCTTATCAAAGTCATGCAATGCATTTTTACTTACCTGGCTCGCCAGCTGCCACCTGACTTGCCTGCTGCCTCGAGCTGAGTTGATGATGCAGTGGACCTCGATCCTGGGACGCATCCCAATAACTGTAACGGACAACGGGGGCCTCGACCCTGGGACGCATCCCAATACCGCTGACAATATGTGGGCCTCGACCCTGGGACGCATCCCGAAAATGATGATGCAGTGGACCTCGATCCTAGGACGCATCCCAATAGCTGCAACCGACAACGGGGGCCTCGACCTTAGGACGCATCCCAATACCGCTGACAAAATGTGGCCATCGACCCTGGGACGCATCCTGAAAACTAATGATGCAGTGGACCTCGATCCTGGGACGCATCCCAATAGCTGCAACCGACAACGGGGGCCTCGACCCTAGGACGCATCCAGATACTGCTGACAAAATATGGGCTTCGACCCTGGGACGCATCCCGAAAATGATGATGCAGTGGACCTCGATCCTGGGACGCATCCCAATAGCTGCAACCGACAACGGGGGCCTCGACCCTTGGACGCATCCCAATACTGCTTACAAAATATGGGCCTCGACCCTGGGACGCATCCCGAAAATGATACTGACGTGGACCTCGACACTCGGGACTCATCCCCAAAACTGACAATGCTGATGTGGGCCTCGCCCCAGACAGATACTGATGTGGGCCTCAACCCTGGACTGATACTGATGTGGGCCTCGCCCCTGGGACTCATCCCCAAAACTGAAACTGATGCGGGCCTCAGCCCTGGGACGCATCCCCAAAACTAAAATTGATGTGGGCCTCGGCCTTGGGACTCATCCCCAAAACTGAAACTGATGCTGGCCCGGCCCTGGTACTCATCCCCAAAACTGAAATTGATGTGGGCCTCGGCCTTGGGACTCATCCCTAAAATTGAAACTGATGTGGGCCTCGGCCATGGGACTCATCCCCAAACTGATGCTGATATGGTGGGCCTAGCCCCCAAGTTGATACTGATGCGGGCCTCGACCCCAAACTGATAATGTTGACCTCGTCCCCAAGTTGATACTGATACAGATGTTGGCCTCGGCCCCAAACTGATACTAATACTGAAGTGTCTCCATACCCGGAGTGCCATACCCGCCAAGACTGATACTGATGTCTCTGTACCCGGAGTGCCATACCTGGAAAGACTGCCCGGTTTGTTCATTCGCAAACTGGGTTTCCATTCTCGGAGTGCCATTCTCGGCTTGTTCATTCCCGAACTGTCTTCCTTTCTTGGAGTGCCATTCCCGGCTTGTTCATTCCCAAAATATGTTTCCATTCTCGGAGTGCCATTCCCGGCTTGTTCATTCCCGAACTGTGTTTCCATTCTCGGAGTGCCATTCTCGGCTTGTTCATTCCCGAATCTTGCTCCATTCTCAAATTGCAATTATCGGCTGGTCCATTCTCGAACCTTGCTCCATTCTCGGATTGCCATTCTCGGCTTGTTCATTCCCGAACTGTGTTTCCATTCTTGGAGTGCCATTCCCGGCTTGTTCACTCCCGAACTGTACTCCATTCTCGGCTTGTTCATTCTCGAACTCTGCTTCATTCTCGGATTGCCATTCTCGGCTAGTTCATTCTCGAATCTGCTCCATTCTCGGATCACCATTCTCGGCTTGTTCATTCTCAAACCTTGCTCCATTCTCGGATTACCATTCTCGGCTTGTTCATTCTCAAACCCTGCTCCATTCTCGGATTACCATTCTCGGCTTGTTCATTCTTGAACTCTGCTCCATTCTCGGCTAGTTCATTCTCGAACCTGCTCCATTCACGGATTTCCATTCTCGGCTTGTTCATTCTCGAACCTTGCTCCATTCTCGGATTGCCATTCTCGGCTTGTCCATTCTCGAACTTTACACCATTCTCGGATTACCATTCTCGGCAAAACCGATACTGAATTATATGGGCGTCGCCCCCAGAGTGCCATACCCGGCAAGACTGATTCTGTACTAAAGTGGGCCTCGCCCTAGAGTGCCATACCCGGCAAGACTGATTCTGATAAATATGTGGGCCTTGCCCCTAGAGTGCCATACCCGGCAAGACTAATTCTGATAAAGATGTGGGCCTCGCCCCCAGAGTGCCATACCCGGCAAGACTGATACTAGTGATGTGATGTTTCATTTCAATATATTGTACTGTCTCTCACGAGATAATCATGATAGCTAGACATATTTTCATCCTCAACGAATGCTTTCGCGTCGAAACCTGAGAACCTTCAAAGTACTTGATACACTCAACTCCGATCCTCTGAATAAGTGATCTGAACTAGACTCCTAGTGTGTGTGCCAAGGCTCTTTCGCAGCTTATTCCTTAAGTGAGCCAACTCGATGATTTCGTTTCAGAGAATCGGATCGGTGGGTCTAACCAATCTAGATGTCTCGATCACACTCTGTGATTACTTCGTCATACTCAACATGATATGGTCTTCTTCTTCTTTTTTTCTTTCGTCTCTTTCTTTTCATTCTTTCCTTTCTCTCTTCTTTTTTTTCTCTCTTTTTGTTTTCTATTTTCTTTTTCTTTGACACACCTACCCTTTAAGGTAGCATTTCTCCTCATGGTGGTCCTAATACTCGCCCATGGGTAGCTTCACGCTTATCGGTTATAGGCAGTCTATTTTTTCTATTTTTTCATCGCAGAGACTCTTTCTTTATTTCCAACCATATCAAATATCGTAGCATAAGTAAACAAGGGTGGACATCCAGGCAAATGGTCATTCACCAATCCAACATCCCTTCGACTAGTCATCTTGCCAACCACTCAGGTTTCCACTATTGAGTTCCCGTAAGCAAGTGGTCACGAGTCCAGCTGAGATCAATCCATTCAAAGTACCGGACGAGAGTACGTCTCACACTTATCATTTCTAAGGCTTCTCCCTACAGCAAACAATGTCATCACCGGACATATGCTCAAATATCAAAGACTTCTCACTCTCACATTTTTTTTCTTTTCACTCCACGGAATTATTCCTTTCAACTGTTGATAATGTGGGCTTCGCCCTCTGGGATCCATTCTTGAAACTTATACTGATATGGGCCTCAACCCTGGGATTCCTTCCTGAGACTAATACTGATGCGGGCCTCAACCCGGTGATTCCTTCTTGAAACTGATACTGATTCTGATTCATTCTTGAAACTGATATTGATTCTGATTGGCTTGCATTTTCCGTTTTCTCTTTTTCTCCGTTGAAACCTGTGAATACAAAGAAAACAAAACACAAAAAGAATTCAAGTGTGTTACGTGTATGCATGCATGCATAGATGAATTTCCTATCCCGTTTAGGTCTTCTGCCAGTTCTCTTGGTGACTGCTTGGTCTTCTCTTCCCTAACCAACGGGTATCTATGATGGCTTTCAAGATAAAAGGGGGTTAACATGGTGCATGTATACGTGAGGTGTATGAGATGCGTGCGATGTATATAAGTTGGCCTTTTGTCATTTTAAAGCATTCAATCACATTATCGTGAGGTGCAAACTTGTCTCAGTTGAAAAAGGCCCAACAGGTTTACACTTTTTGCGATAACATGGCTAAACAACTTCAAATGGTAAAAGGCCTAAACACAAAATGGCCCATTGGCATTTTACACTCTGGGTATGGAGACGCAACCGCGACACCTCGGGTATGGGGTTTAGCACGCCAGGTACGGCACTCCGGGTATGGAGATATTTCAGCGACACCTTGGGTATGAGGTTTAGCTTGCCAGGTACGGCATTCAGACTATTGCGGCACTCTAGGTACGGAGATGCAACCACGACACCCTAGGTACGGGGTTTAGCATGCCATGTACGGCATTCAGACTATTGTGGCACTCTAGGTATGGAGATGCACCCGCGACACCCTAGGTACGGGGTTTAGCACGCCAGGTACGACATAACCAACTCAATTCAGCACAACAGGCAAGTCAGGTGGCAGCTGGCGAGCCAGGTAAGTAAAAATGCATTGCATAAACTTTGATAGGACTGTCATTGTCACACACTGCACAAATCCCATCAAAGTGGGGGCGACTGTAGGCACTGTATTTTTGCATATAAGTCCCGATGATGAGCCTCGTATGGAGGCACTACCTTTTTATGTCGTGGAAGTAGCGAGAAATGGACATCGGAAGAGAAGAATTAAAAATTGACATTTTGTTGGATTTAGTTCGCTCGCTCAACCTCGGGTTTGCTCGTTGGACCTTTGTTTCAAAATTACCCCTGGCCCAAACCCTAACCTCACGTCACTATCCGACATTTCACACAAATTCAACAAATTAATTTAATAACCCTACCCACATGTTACCCCACGTAAATAACACAAATAATAAGCCACCAACCAACAAAACAAAACCAAACAAAAATATTAAATAATCCAACGTGAACAACTCAACATAAGAAGCAAAACCAATTAAACCTTTCTCTTTCCAAAACACTACATGCCAAACAAAACAAGCATTAAATAACTTAAGACACAAAACTAAAGCACCTCACAAATGCCACCCACGTGAACACACACACACAAATTCAAACATAACAAATTCAATAAATAAAACATACACAATTCAACCAAGGCAATAAATAAAAGACCACAAAAGTCAAGCATCCCACCAACAATCATAACAAGACAAACCCTTCACACCAAATCACCTCACGTCCAAATTCAACAAAGGTCACCTCCCTTTTCAAAATCCATTCTCACTAATAAATGATTGCCCCCCCTAATAAATCACTCACCCCCCACCAAATAACAAACAATAATAACTCCCCACCTCAACCCTTAACCATTATAAAAATAAACAAATTAAACCTTTTTCCCGGGGGCTAGCATGCGTGGAACCCTTGCAACCTCCACCCTCCTCCATTCTCTCTCGGCTGGAACCTAAAACAAACCCTAAAAACCTTCAGCAGCCAACATTCTCGCATATTGCCAGCACCTCACGCCCTTAACTGCCCTCACCTCACCTTCACGCTCAGCCCTCTAACACAAACTGCCTCAGCTCAGTCACAGAACCCACATCCCTCACACTGCTCTATTTGAGGCATGAACACACCCCTCTCACTGCCAAGCATGTTCACGCAGCAGCCTCTATTTGACGCATGAACAATGGACCTTAACTATAGCAGGCCATTCACCACGCAGAGCCCCTCATATTGCCTCAGCTTCCGCACCTTAACCACATTCAACACACACGCACCAAAGAAACTCTAATACGCCCAGCCCATCATCATCCTTCACATAAACCAAACCCTAAGTTAGCCATCTCTCTCTCGGCAAACCCACTGCTTGAACACACACCAGACAACTCACCAACAAGGGACACTCTCGGCAACCACAAATGAAACTGACTGCTCACAAGGAAGCAAATAAACCCTAACACAAAAGTACAGCCAGTCCACATATCAAAAGCCCTCATTGACCACGTTAAACCGCAGCAACACCCATTGAGCGTAATCTTCACACCATAAACAGCATACTCACGGCACCCATTGAGCAAACGTGCAGACGCCCAACAAACAAATCAAGTCACCTCACTCAGCCAAAGCTAGCCTTCCACACACGTAACAGACCACTCATGCACATAAACTAACCGAGCACTCTGCTGCCCCTAAACCCTCACTAGCTGAGCACTCTAGAGCCCTCTAATACCCTCTTCATTCATGCCATCCACTAAAACACAAGCCACGTGAACCGATCCCTCCACTGTCATATATTAACTCTAAACCGACAACAGAACAGTAAACAAACTGCCCCCAAAAAACCTTTCGACGTGAGCCAAAATAACCCCTAAAACAGTCCCCTAGAGCACCAATAAATACTCCGAAAATAGCCACAAAACAGACTCGGAAAACAGAGAAAACAGCGAGCGGAAACCGCGAGTGAAAATGGACAAAACAGTAAAAATAGCGGACCAGTAAAAACAGCGGAAATAGTGGGCTATCGAAAATAGTGGAAATGATAACCCTTCCGGCACTGTGAAACGCACTCCCGAAAAGTGACTTAAAAGGTAAGACCTGAGGGCACCCCTTTTATTTATTATCCTTTATTTTTAGTTATTTTATTACTTTATTTCGCATGAGTATTGTGGATTAGTGTATGATGTGATTTCCGAATGAACAGAATATGTGTTCTCTCTTGTGGTATATTGGATGGAAACCCGGACATAAATTCCTAGCCGAATTCGAATGGACGGTATTATGGTTTGCACTCGGGATACAATGCCCCGTACTACTTGAGAGATTCAAATATTTCATTTCATCCAAACTTGTATTTAAGCATGATTAGGCCGTTAGGAGGTTATTTTTATTCAGTATGATTTAGTTTTAGTACGTTATTTTTATGCATGATTTAGTCATTTACCTTTCGCAATAGGAATTTAATTTACATTATGTTTAGATCGTTATTTATTCAACATGTTTATTATGTGATATTGTATGTTTGTCGTTATAAGAATTTACTTTTAAATCATACAAACTTACATTTAAGCTGTATATGAACTTAGATGTAGATTACTTTTGTAAATGTATGTTGAGTAGACTTGGTTAAAATTGCACAAATCCGTTCATTACAAGTGACTTAAGTAAGGGACCATTCCGAACCCAACGGTTTGAGGTCTTCCCATGCGAGGGGTGAGTGCGGCATTAAATCATTTTCCCGGTTCACACCGGGTGGCGACTCCTTTATTCTCCGGTTTAGTCCCCCGCGAGCTACTCCGTACTCCCAACCGGGCCGCGAGCCCGGAACAGCGTCGCTGATTTTTGTGTCCTACAGTAACGCAAGCGCACGTATCATTCAAGTAGTATAAAAAGTATCGATCCCATGAGGACTTAAATCTAAGCTATTAATTTTATGAGGTCAAATGATTACTAGTATCTAACAGGTTGTTGATTCATTTGAAATGGTGAAGATTTTAAATTTAAAAACAAGTAAATAAAATTGCTTGAAAGTAGGTTTAAGAAAATTCAATATTAAAAACTATCTAGGGTTGTGAATCTTTCCAATATTATTTAAAGATGAAGTGGTTATCTTATAGTTGGGTAAAATATTGATTTATTAACCTGGAACATTAAATTATATAAAAGCCTCTTCCGATGTTCAATTACAAATACCCAGTATAACCCAATTGAACCATATGTCTATGTCAACCAAATTACCTGGATTCATTAAGATCAAATTCCAATTATGGCTACCCCCACCAGACAGGTATATTCCTATCCTGTAAGGAAATCTATTAAAGTGTTATCTATCCTCAAGGAAGATCGTGGGCTATTGAGTCTAAGGTCTCAAACATAAAATCCATATGTCTAGTTCATTTTAAGTTTACCTAATCAATTTTATTAGTGGCCAGTTAATAAAAAGCATTAAGATTAAGACTTGTTGATGGTGTTTTCAGGCACTATGTTATTTAAGTAGTACGACAGGGGTAAAAGAGTAATTCCCTTCTTGGTCAAGATCATTAATGCCGACCCGACCACTAAGAGCCAAATAGTAAGTGACCGAGCACTTTATGATCGGCAACCGGCACTTGGGTTCAGATGACCAGGCATTATCAGGTCGACAACAGCATTATAAGTACAAAAGACTATTATGACCGACCACATGAAGACCGACCTCGTGAAAACCGAGCATAGGGCAAGACATGTTCGGGAAGATAAGGCATTCTATCCATACAAGATAAGATAATAAGTTATCTTATTTTCATAAAGAGAACTGATGAGTCAGTATCCTAAAAGGATAAAAGAAGTGAAGGTAGTTTTTGATTAGGAATCCTTATGGGAAAAGGAAATTGTTTCAACTAGGAAACCCTTGTAAAAGAAGGAATGTGATTTCTGCACTATTATAAATAGGAGGGTAGAGTATGCTTAAGGGGAGGAGAATCAATATCAAGATCAGAATCATTACCATCAGACTTGTAAAAAACCATAAGCAGAGCCGAGAAGCGTGTTTGAGTAATAAAAGTATCATCTTTTTTGTGCTCGTGGACGTAGGTCGGACCAAGATCCGCCGAACCACGATAAATCTCTTTGTCGATTGGCGTATTTATCTGTCTTTTTCTAAGTTTGCTTTTGGTCCCCCATAACCAAACAAATTCACTATTGAGGGAGGATTGTCTCGGGAGTAATATTCCCATATTGCCCTGAGACCAAAATCAGCCGTCAACAGTTGGCGCCGTCTGTGGGGAACTCAACAAAAAGTAGTTCACGTAGTAAGACGATGGCAGAAGGCGGAAATCACCAATCGTCGGGGAATCCGGCTACAGATTGGATTAAGAAGATAGAAGAAAGCATAAAGAAGGACAGGGAGGATAGTCAGACCCTCCTAAAAACCTTGATGGACCGACTGGAGAGAATGGAAGGGGGAACCGCGAGAAGCCTGAAACCAGAGCTAATCAAAGAAGAGGAGAGATAGGAGATGGAAAGAGGGTTGTGGATACAAGTGAGGATGATGGACCCAGAAGGAGGGGGCCTTACGGGATAAAATCCATAATTGTAGATTCACAAACAGAGGACACATGGGAAGAAGAAGAAGAGAGACGTTCGACATATTCCTCTTATGATAGTCTCTGCTACACTAAAAGAGGAAGCACAGAATACGACGAGACTGTTCGGGAGATCCCAAGGCATGAGGAATACCGCACATGTGGCAACAGACATAAAGAAGATCGCAGAGGGCGACATGGCGGCCCAAATAGCGAGGTAAAATCTTGGTTAAAGAAAGAGATGTTCAAGTGGGGGGCAAGCCTCAAAACAGATACAGGAGACGCCCGGGATGACGAAGAGGAATCCCCCCTCAAAGAAGAAATAAAATCAGCAAAATTCCCGAAAAGGTTAAACATGCCGACCATGACGCCCTACAAAGGCCATACCGATCCAAAATCCCAAATTGAGAGCTTTGTACTATTGATGGAGGTCCAAGGAGTGACAGGGGACGCCGTGTGCAAGGTATTCCCCCTAACCTTGGGTGGATCCGCCATTCTATGGAATAGAAGTCTAGCCTCAGCGAGCATCGGTAGCTTTGCACAACTCAGAAAGTCATTCGTACGGCACTTCAAAGGGGCCTGCGTCCCTAAAAAGACAATCGGCTCGGGGCTGGAGTTCGTTCCGCCGATGCCACTTCAAAAATCAGCTCGGGGCTGGAGTTCGTTCCGCCGAGGCCTCTTCAAAAATCGGCTCGGGGCTGGAGTTCATTCCGCCGAGGCCACTTCAACAATCGGCTCGGGGCTGGAGTTCGTTCCGCCGAGGCCACTCGATTAATCGGCTCGGGGCTGGATTTCGTTCCGCCGAGGCCTCTTCATCGGCTCAGGGCTGGATCCAGTTCCTCCGAGGCTGCTATATTATTCGACTCAGGGGTCGGGTTACGTCCCACCGAGTCGTGCTTATTGTCATGGGGATGGAACATTCCCCCAGAACCAAATGTCTCTTTAGCTCGGGGTCCTCAGAATATTCAGGGACATACTCGGTGCATAGGATCTGTGAAAAGCATAGCACGGGGAGGGATGATACCCCCGTGGCGATTGCTTGCTCCAGTGTTACCAAACATAAGGAGGAATATGCCCTTAATGTTTCGAAACACTCTCTGATCCTCACTTACCCGATGTAATGGATCCGTGAGAAAGCATAGCACGGGGAGAGATGATGCCCCCGTGATGATTGCTAGCTCCAGTGATGCCGGACCTAAGGAGGAATGTGCCCTTAGTATCCCAGACACTCTTTGATCCATTCATCATTTGGATCCAAGAGATGTGCAGCACAGGGAGGAGTTGTACCCCTGTGGCGTGTGCTTGCTCCAGCGCGGTAAGGAGGAGCCCTCGCACAAATACACAGGCTCCATAGTGACCTGACGTATAGAGGATGTGCCCTTACCATTTTAAACACACTCTGATCCAAATCCTAGTTCGCCGGGACACTGAATTGAAAGGTTCAGAATTGTGTTTTGGAGGCCTCGGGCATGACGCTGTTTCGAGGCATCCGTGCTGTTGTTTACACTTGTGAAAAGTTTTGCTTTGGGACAAGTGCTAAGTCACCCCCACCTTTTGATTTTATTTTCCAAAGTTTTGTTTTTGTTTTTCGCCGGTCTGGCAAGGGGACGCCCGTGCCAGATTTGGTAGGGCTTCAAAAGGTTGAGTCACCTCCCTTCTGAATAAGTCCCAAGGATTAATCGACTCGGGGCTGGATTCGTTCCGCCGAGGTTTCATGGTGTAGGCTCGGGGCTGGATTTATTCCGCCGAGGCCTATGTGTGCCACTTGGTTATTCGGCTCGGGGCTGGATTTCGTTCCGCCGAGGCCACTTGGTTATTCGGCTCGGGGCTGGATTTCGTTCCGCCGAGGCCACTTAGTTATTCGACTCGGGGTCGGGGTACGTCCCACCGAGTCAGCCCTTCAGACTGGGGACGTAACATTCCCCCAGGTCCAAGTACCTCTCTTCATTCGGGGTCGGGTTGCATCCCACCGAATCAGCCCTTCGGACTGGGGATGTAACATTCCCCCAGGTCCAAGTGCCTCTCTTCATTCGGGGTCGGGTTACATCCCACCGAGTCTACCTCTTTGGACTGGGGACGTAACATTCCCCCAGGACCAAGTGCCTCTCTTCATTCGGGGTCGGGTTACGTCCCACCGAATCAGCCCTTCGGACTGGAGACGTAACATTCCCCCAGGTCTAAGTGCCTCTCTTCATTCGGGGTCGAGTTGCGTCCCACCGAGTCAGTCCTTCGGACTGGGGACGTAACATTCCCCCAGGTCCGAGCATCTCTCACAGCACGAGACAGGATCGCATGCCACCGAGCACATCATCGTTAGCTCAGAGGCAAAATTTTCCCCTCACAATCGAGATTGAATCAGTCAGGGGTCAGGACCTCCAAATTTCTGGTACATATATTACAGAGGAGGAGTGATTTTTAGTTTGGACAACAAGAGGAACTTCATCTCCTTATGGAACGACCCAAGTAAGCAATTTGCTTTGAGGTGAAAAATCGTTCTGAATAGGGTCAGCATCTCCAATAACCAAGGATATGAAGATAGAAACAGAAGACTTAGTTGATGGCGAAGGTAATTTCTCTGTGATTTCTGGAGCAACCACCAGCAAGGCGATCAGCACACCATCTTTATATAGTTCCCGGCACCAACTTGCATACTCGTTGGAACCGAGAACTAGGGGACAGATGTTGATGGTGTTTTCAGGCACTATGTTATTTAAGTAGTACGACAGGGGTAAAAGAGTATTTCCCTTCTTGGTCAATATCATTAATGCCGACCCGACCACTAAGAGCCAAATAGTAAGTGACCGAGCACTTTATGATCGGTAACCGAGCATTTGGGTTCAGATGACCGGGCATTATCAGGTCGGCAGCAGCATTCTCAGTACAAAAGACTATTATGACCGACCACATGAAGACCGACCTCGTGAAAACCGAGCATAGGGCAAGACATGTTCGGGAAGATAAGGCATTCTATCCATACAAGATAAGATAATAAGTTATCCTATTTTCATAAAGAGAACTGATGAGTCAGTATCCTAAAAGGATAAAAGAAATGAAGGTAGTTTTTGATTAGGAATCCTTATGGGAAAGGGAATTTGTTTCAACTAGGAAACCCTTGTAAAAGAAGGAATCTGATTTCTGCACTATTATTTATAGGAGGGTAGAGTATGCTTAAGGGGAGGAGAATCAATATCAAGATCAGAATCATTACCATCAGACTTGTAAAAAACCAGAAGCAGAGCCGAGAAGCGTGTTTGAGTAATAAAAGTATCATCCTTTTTGTGCCCGTGAACGTAGGTCGGACCAAGATCCGCCGAACCACGTTAAATATCTTTGTCGATTGGCTTATTTATCTGTCTTTTGCTAAGTTTGCTTTTGGTCCCCCATAACCAAACAAATTCACTATTGAGGGAGGATTGTCTCGGGAGTAATATTCCCATATTGCCCTGAAACCAAAATCAGCCGTCAACAAGACTAAATAAATAAATCTTTATATTATCCAAACTATAATCTAACCCTTATAAACCGGTGATAGTGAAATTCATCACAACCCTAGATAACTAACTTAGTTATGACACATAGCTAGGGCTAGTAAAAACTTAAAAGTAAAAGCCATAAAGTAAAAATGCGGAAAAGTAAATGCGGTAAAGTAAATACTGAAAAGTAAATTACAATAAAATAAAATGCTAAGGTAAAAGGAATTACTTTTACTATTTACTATTTTAGATATCTCCCATAAAATAATATATAAACTTATGATAACATTACCAACCAGCCATATAGGCGGTAACCTGATTAATTCAAATTAAGTCCGACCAGCCAAAAAGGCGGTATGATTTGTCCATGAACCTGCCATATAGGCGGTAAGAAAATTTAATTTCCAACCAGCCATAAAGGCGGTATCCTTGACTATTCAGGTTTAAACCAGTTTAAATTGAATTACCAACCGACCAATATGGCGGTATCCTTTTTAAGTCAAATTTTAAATAGTGAATATATTATTTTTAAGGGAGATTAATCTAAATAGCAATATTAAAAGAATTACCTTTCACCCTAGCAGAGGGAAGTAACCTCCTCATGGTTGAATAGTAAACACTTTAAAAATAAAGAAAGTAAATTACTATTATTACAAAAAGTAATTAAAATTTAATTACAAAACTGAAATTAAAAGAAACTAGAGAGAAAACTCTCTATTTACATCCAAGAAATGAGAGAAAATGGTACCATTGAAACTGAAATCTCGAGCTCAATTTATAGACATCCGTAGGCCACGGGCGTCGCGACACTCGAACAGTTGACTTGGTCCAAGAGTTCTGACTTTGACTGTTGACGCGGATTTCGTCCTCCCAATAAGAATTTGACACGTGGCACGGGGTAGATTCTGTTCAATGAGAAGATGACACGTGGCAGAAGAAGATTCATCGATGATTCGATCAAATGACAAGATGACACGTGTCACGTAGAGTGTCGGCACCATAGGATTGTGACACGTGTCCCGGCGCATGTTAGCGGATCCTCTATGATGGTGACATGTGGCACGGCGCACGTTAGCAAAGTCAACTTTTCAGATTCTGACACGTGGACTCGGCACACGTTAGCAAGGGACTGGCGCACGTTAGGCGTCGCGACGCCTAAGGCATGCGCGTCGCGACGCGTCCAAAATACCAAAATGCCATTCTTCCAATTTTCACTGTTTTGCTCCAAATCACCTCCAGAATGTCCTGAAACTTTATTTATCTACAAAATAACACAAAAAACATCAAAATATTTACAAAACTCAAGAAACTATAAAAAATATTAGATTAAATAAGTGGGAAATAGTGATAGATTTACCACTCATCACACCCCCAACCTAACATTTGGCTAGTCCTCGAGCAAAACACAAAATAAAATAACATAATAAAATTTTACTAGGCCACTTTCGTAGGGATCACGGTTGCATTTAGCGTATGCAACAAGACTTTAAACCCCTAGGTGTCCCTAGTGGACGAGTTGTAGTCTCGTGAGGGTTTACATCAATGATACCCACAAACATTTTACAAAAGTAAAAAAGTAGTGAAACTAATGCACACAAAAGCAAAAAGACAAGAGAAAATAGAATAAAGAAGTTAGTGACTAATCAGGTGAAACTTCTACTCCAAGTTACTAGTTGTTTTCTTTCTTTCTAAATTACTGAATATGTAAATTCTCCGATTATATTTACCATTCTCCATATACACAGCTAACAAAATATTAAACAACTTATTTCTTGCCCACAATAAACACAAGTGCAGTTGATAAGAGAGTAATATTTTTGTCCTAAAGTTTTATCAGAATTCACACCTTTTTGTAGCAATGGAGTAATTTTTTTTTCGATATTTCTGATTTTTTTTTATTTATATACAATACCTTCCGTCTATGTAGCGTGCTTTGGGTCGGTGGCTCCCAAACCAGTTGGCTTTAGGGCACCAGGAGTTAAGACACCCCTACGAACTTAATTACTCAGACTTCAGATATATATATTTTTGCAGCATCTTCGATCCATGTAACGAGCTTTAGGCCAGTGACTCCCAAACCAGTTGGCTTTAAGGCACTAGGTGTTAAAACACCCTTACAGACTTAATAACTCTTATCTCAGTTTATTTTGTTTACTCCATCATTTTTTGAGATGCTTCCTCCAATTAAACTAGAGCACTGAATATTACAAACTTTTCAATTACAGCTCATGTCTGTATGTTACTATGCATATTGATAATATCTGCCAACTGAGCATATGAAGATCCATTTTAGTCAATGTTAAGGAGAATTCACAAATTAAATAATTCAAAATGAAATAAACAAAAATTAACTTGTTTCGAAAATGGGTTTGAGATAGGTATCAGGAGTGGGAACTCCTTACTCAGCTATCTCTTACCAATTTCACCTTTTTAGTCAAAATAAAAACATAAAAACGCAAAATATTTTGGTAATTAGTAAAAAGAAATTAGATACAAGTAAATAATGTAAACTTGACCGGTGCTTACACACGTGTATAACGAAAGCGCACGTATCGTTCAAGTTGTATAAAAAGTATCGATCCCACGAGGACTTAAAACCTTATCTATTAATTTTATGAGGTCAAATGATTACTACTATCTAACAGGTTGTTTGATTGATTTGAAATGGTGAAGATTTTTAATTTAAAAACAAGTAAATAAAATTGCTTGAAAGTAGGTTTAAGAAAATTCAATATTAAAAACTATCTAGGGTTGTGAATCTTTCCAATATTATTTAAAGATGAAGTGCTTATCTTATAGTTGGGTAAAATATTGATTTATTAACCTGGAACACTAAATTATGTAAAAAGCCTCTTCCGATGGTCAATTACAAATACCCAGTATAACCCAATTGAACCATATGTCTATGTCAACCAAATTACCTGGATTCATTAAGATCAAATTCCAATTATGGCTACCCCCGCCCGACAGGTATATTCCTATCCTGTAAGGAAATCTATTAAAGGGTTATCTATCATCAAGGAAGATCATGGGCTATTGAGTCTAAGGTCTCAAACCTAAAATCTCTATGTCTAGTTCATTTTAAGTTTACCTAATCAATTTTATTAGTGGCCAGTTAATAAAAAGCATTAAGATTAAGACTAAATAAATAAATCTTTATATTACCCAAACTATAATCTAACCCTTATAAACCGGTGATATTGAAATTCATCACAACCCTAGATAACTAACTTAGTTATAACACATAGCTAGGGCTAGTAAAAACTTAAAAGTAAAAGCCATAAAGTAAAAAATGCGAAATAGTAAATGCGGTAAAGTAAATACTGAAAAGTAAATTACAATAAAATAAAATGCTAAGGTAAAAGGAATTACTTTTACTGTTTATTATTTTAGATATCTCCCATAAAATAATATATAAACTTATGATAATATTATCAACCAGCCATATAGGCGGTAACCTGATTAATTCAAATTAAGTCCGACCAGCCATAAAGACGGTATGCTTTGTCTCTGAACCTGCCATTTAGGCGGTAAGAAAATTTAATTGCCAACCAGCCATATAGGCGGTATCCTTGATTAGTCAGGTTTAAACCAGTTTAAAATGAATTACCAACCGACCAATATGGCAGTATCATTTTTAAGTCAAATTTTAAATAGTGAATATATTATTTTTAAGGGAGATTAATCTAAATAGCAATAGTAAAAGAATTACATTTCACCCTAGCAGCGGGAAGTTACCTCCTCATGGTTGAATAGTAAACACTGTAAAAATTAAGAAAGTAAATTACTATTATTACAAAAAGTAATTAAAATTTAATTACAAAACTGAAATTAAAAGAAACTATAGAGAATACTCTCTATTTACATCAAAGAAATGAGAGAGAATGGTGTCACTGAAACTGAAATCTCGAGCTCAATTTATAGACATTGGTAGGCCACGGGCGTCGTGACGCCAATGGTTTGGGCTTCGCGACGCGCGAACAATTCACTTGGTCCACGCGTTTTGACTTTGACTGTTGACGCGGATTTCGTCGGCCCAATAAGAATTCGACACGTGGCACACGGTAGATTCGGTTCAATGAGAAGATGACACGTGGTAGAATATGATTCGCCGATGATTCGGTCCAATGAGAAGATTACACGTGTCACGCGGAGTGTCAGCACCATATGATTGTGACACGTGTCCCGGCGCATGTTAGCGGTTCCTCTGTGATGGTGACACGTGGCACGGCGCACGTTAGTAAAGTCAAACTTCTCAAATTCTGACCCGGCGCACGTTAGCCACTCTGGTGCATGTTAGGCGTCGCGACGCCAAGAGCTTGCGCGTCGCGACGCGCCCAAATTACCAAAATGTCATTTTTCCAATTTTCACTATTTTGGTCCAAATCACCTCCAGAATGTCCTGAAACTTTATTTATCTACAAAATAACACAAAACACATCAAAATATTCACAAAAATCAAGAAACTATACAAAATATTAGGTTAAATGAGTGGGAAATAGTGATAGATTTATCACTCATCACACCCCCAAAACTAACATTTAAAATAAAATTTAACTAAGCCACTTTCATAGGGATCACGGTTGCATTTAGCGTATGCAACAAGCCTTTAAACCCCTAGGTGTCCATAGTGGACGAGTTGTAGTCTCGTGAGGGTTTACAGCAATGATACCCACAAACATTTTACAAAAGTAAAAAGGTAGTGAAACTAATGCACACAAAAGCAAAAAGACAAGAGAACAGAGAATAAAGAAGTTAGTGACTAATCAGGTGAAACTTCAACTCCAAGTTACTAGTTGTTTTCTTTCTTTCTAATTCACTGAATAAGTAAATTCTCCGATTATATTTACCATTCTCCATAGACACAGCTAACAAAATATTAAACAACTCATTTTTTGCCCACAATAAACACAAGTGCAGTTGATAAGAGAGTAATATTTTTGTCCTAAAGTTTTATCAGAATTCACATCTTTTTGTAGCAATGGAGTAATTTTTTTTCGATTTTTCTGATTTTTTATTTATTTATTTATTTATATACAATACCTTTCGTCTATGTAGCGAGCTTTGGGTCGGTGGCTCCCAACACTTTAATCCATTCAATACTTCACCAATCTAGCCTCACCACTTTGAAACAACTCTAGAATAATTCTAGGTCACCAAGGAGTGGCTTACCAACTCTAGAATGGAAACTTGATTTTCCAAAAATCAAAAGTAAAGCTTTGAAATTATTTCAAGCTTATTTACATGCATCAATCTTTCAACAAAGTTCACAACCAAAATAAACACAAACTATAAGAAGAGCGATAACACAAAAGCAACACAAATGATGCTAAGCATGTTAGAAACATTTTTCATCTTGAAAACTTTAAAGAAAAACTTACAAAACTCAAAGATTTCCAAGATTTTTCCTTTAGCCTTCAAGCTTTTCTCTCAACTTCTTTTATGTTTATTTGGTATCTAATGAACTTGTCTAACCCTAAAAGATGAAGCAAAACAATATATACCCACAAATTTAAGCCTTGGCCGAAATTGGTAAGTAAAATAATATCTAGATATTATTTTTGTTTCATTTAAAGCCAACTTGCCAACTTGTTTTAGAAATCATTAACAATTTAATGTAATTCAATAAGTCAACAATTGCAACTCAAAAATATAACACTTATATTCAATTTAGGGTGTTGGCCGAAAATTACAAAAAAAAAAAGGAAAATGGATATTTTCAATTTTAACAATTAAAACAAATATCCAAGGAAGTCAAATTCAATTTGACAACCTTTTCCTTTAATGTAAAGTCAAACATTTACACTTATAATCATTTCCTAACTTTATCATTTGGTGAGATATTTATATTTTAATTATATTAATCATTTAACAATTAAATAATTAAATAATTAATTAAATACAAATATCTCAAATATATGTATTATATTTACTTTAAATATCTCAAATACATATATTAATGATATATGTCAAATACCTTTATTTAACAATTTATTAATGTGTATTTAATAATATCATATATTAAATACAAATACACATTAATTAGGAAATGACGGTTCGGCCCGTTTGCATGCATCTTTCGTTTAACGTTTAAACGATTTATAAATAATCACCATTATTCATAAAAGTTGCCCTAGTGCTCAACGAGTATATTTCATTAGTGAGACTCTCTAGATTCAGGTATATCCGTCACAAAATCCAATTTGGTGTCCATAATTTACCCACCTGTAAATTATGACGACCACGGATAAACTAGCTGAATCATACAGGTCGAGGTCATTACATACGTATAATCCATCCGTCACAGGTATCCGGATAATACCAGAGATATAGATGTAAACGTCAAATCTCTATAGGTATTATCATGTCGACGTATCTATTAGCAATCTCTAAATAACATTCGGAACTTACTTCCGAAGTATACTGTGGCCACAGATTTAATAGACTGCTAATCATATATGGACTACCTATGCTCTGTACACAGAACTAACGGATCTTATCTTGATACACACAGGATATCCTGAGGATCGGTCCACACCCAACGAACAGGCGGAGGTCTGATCTAAATAGATCGGTGACGTGACTGCCATCTAAGTGTGGAGGATGTCTCATACATCCACAGTGGTATCTCAAGTCGAAGGACCACTATGCTACTCAACCCGAGAAGATTCTTATTGACGTTGGTGTACCATCCATTAAGAATCTTCGGTGAGTCGTTCAGTGTTTATCCACTATAAACATCTACACGTCTATACTAGTCTCCCCAGACTCATGGTTCATTAGGATAAACCATCGGACCAAGTCCCGATATACGACATGTAATGGTCTCAACGGATTTAACTAACCGACCCGTGTTAGTAAATCTTGACCAGGAACTATATTTGATAATATACATTTAGCAGTGACACTTCCCAATGTAAATTACAAACTACCTTTGTAACTGTGTACTGTATTATATATTATCTGGCCTTTGTCTAATATATACATATCACTAAACCACAATTAGTTTCAATCTAATCGTAATCAGATCGAATACGTATATAAAAACAAGAGGTGCAACCATAAATAAGTAATATTATGGAAAAATGGATTGTTCGTATTCATTAATCAGACATAAATATGGTCTGGATTGGCGCTCTGAACACCAACCCCAACAAAAAGTAGAAAGAGGAATGGGATCGTAAGAAGAAGGAAGGTTGACAGTAGTGGTAAAGACTGGGGAATTGATGCCCAAGGAGTTAGAGAAGCGATAGCTCTCCTCATTGAGCTGTAGAATGAAATGTAAAAAAGGATACCAACGATCACCCATTAAGACTAAGCTGTAGAATGAAATGTAACGTCAAATATGGGTGACGTTTGCACGCCGTCCGTCATAAATGGACAAGTTCCTCCAACAGAAGGCGCGGTGTTTGTTCGGCCAGCCAAGTCCTCGGATTCATTGCTAAAGTAGTGCTCAAAGATCGACCAGGGAACTAGTCGGCCAAGGGCACGAGGTCGGCATCCATTAGGTGTTAGTGTCCTAGACATGCCACGGGATCTCTAAGCGTGATTCCTTTGTGAATAAAATCAAACATAAGTTGCGGAGGACTTACATTGATCGGTTGAGTTCAAAACTTTTCATGGATGTTGAAGCTACCAAGCTCATGGGTGAGCATCCCTATCACCTTCATTTGACTCCTTTATGTGCTAGTAAGAACAAATGGAACAAATTTGATCTTCCAAGGAGAAGCAAATTTGTCCGAGAGAGAGAGGGAAGCAATCGGCCAATCTTCAAAAGAAAAGCCAATTGCTTTTCTCGACCAATACAAAATGCAGAGGCCATTCGGCCATCTTCAAAGCAAAACCATTCAGCAAACCCAGAGAGCTTTTGCTCTTTATAATTCGGCCAACTTGTGCGTCAAAAGGGGGCAGTAGCTTTTTGTTTCTTTTTGGAGAAGCAAAATGGCTAATTTGACCTTTATTATCATTCGCAGACCATTCACTTTTGCTCATTAAGTAGGCCATTCACTTATTATGGCCAATGAAGAGAGAGAGAACTTTGTTATTCCTTTTGTGCACTCAGAGAAGTCAAAATGAATCTTATCTACTTTTATAGCCTTCGGCCAAAAGAAAATAAAGAATAATGATGACAGTGGCCAATTCGGCCTAGAACATTAAACGCCATTCGGCCAAAATGCATGGGGAGAGAGAGAAATTAATTTCCAAAATTAAATATGTTGAGTGTTTTATAAGATTCCACCAAAACCCATCACATATCTATCACAAAAATTGACTAATGATGTAAGTGAAGTGGGCCCCACTTTAAATTCAAAATTCAAGTGGGCTTGCTCAACACACTTCAGGCTCGGATTCGTTTAATCCGATTAAACGAATTTTCCGTCATGACTTAATTAAATTCAATTTAATTAAATAATAATGCCTAACAAAATTATTACGAAAATCGCTCGCGAATTAATTAAAGTCGCTTACGAATTAATTCCAAATTAATTTATTCGCTAGAATTAAAATCCAATTTAATTCCGCGTTGAAATCCGATTTCATTTAATATATCTAATATATTATTTTAGCCCAATCAAATAAATTAAATAGTAAAATCTAAGTTAACTATTAAATTTATTTTACCGATTAATTCCAAATTAATCACGTTCTCTCCTCTCGACGAATTTCATCCCAGATAAATTCTCGACGCAAATAATCCCAGATTAATTATTTCTCTGATAATTAATCCCAGATTAATTCTTGCCATAATTAATCCCAGACTAATTTTCTCTCTCTTAATTAATCCCAGATTAATATTCTCTCTCTTAATTAATCCCAGATTAATATTTTTCGAGTCAAACATCATCGGTGAATCTTTGGGATGCGACCTAAGAGATCTCTGGATATGTTGGCAGTAAATACGGTCATCGGACTATCCGAACACGTGCGTACCCGGTACCACGTATTTACCGATTTACAAGACATGATTGGCTTCTAACAAAGCACTGTGCCTACCCAATTCTCCAGAAATATTCTTCTACTGAATACAAGATCTTTGTCAGACGTAGTATACGTAGTATTGCGTATTACTATCCAGTATTGGATGTCACATGCAAGGCCTGGGGCTGGAGTTGTGTCTGCCTCGTACGAAGCATATATCGGATCACTAGCAACTAGTCTCTTTATGATCGGAAAGTCATGACCTAGTCATACTTCCCCGATGGCTATAGCACTTAGAGTACCAGTTCTGTATCCCTGCGTGATCATCATCTCCATATGACTGAAGTGATTCTTCCATCTTGACATCACACCCAATACACTATGATTCTCAATATACCCAGAAGAGGCGTACACAGAACCTCTTAAAGCCCTGGACGACCAAAACCAAAGTATACTGATTGTCGCAAGTATTAGAGATGCAAGTCTCAGGTTAAGACCAAATACACATACCCTGATTCGGATTCCCATAGACACACAGTTATACTACCAATGGGATTCCAAGGGGTCTGTCCAGAGCGAAGCTGTTTTCGTACCATCAGTAAACATAACCTCCTATTACACTTGCATGAGTGTCCAATACCCAAATATATGAGAACTATGTCGTTACGCTTCCATAACACGCACAAGTGTAATACTAGCCTATTCCGCATTATCGATGTCCAGTCTCGATAATACTACGACTAGGGATATTTAATGATTAAACCTTTATGGATTAATATTGTCTCATATCTTATTAATCCGGAACTAATCATAAGGACTTTTATCATTTATATATATAGGTAATCCAATTACCAATGATAAATGAGCAATTTCCTTTGTCACATAGTTAATTTGTACAACAACACCATGTTCTGTACAAATAGTGATGCTATGAGTCATAATTATCCAACAATCTCCTACTTGGCCTATAGCCAATCACTCAGGTGTCCTATACCTAGACTATGTACGGGTCGCTCAAACTTCTGCTGAGAAACAGCTTTCGTCAGTGGATTTGCAAGGTTATCATCTGATGCGATTTATTCGATCATCACATCGCCACGATGTATGATCTTACGAATCAGATGAAATTAGTCGAAGTACATATTTGGATCATTGATGAGACCGCGGTTCTTTAGCCTGCGCTGTAGCCTAGCTCAGCTGCTAACAGAACTACTCATAATCCAATTAGGATTATTTAGATCCAAAATGCTTCTTTTGTTGCCTCAGCTGCAGTAATTTTTTCTTTTGTTATTTATTCGGCAATAGTATCTTGCTTGGAATATTTCCAGATCACTGTTCTGTTATTCAAACTATATATGTACCCATATTACGACTTATAGTCATTTTTATCGGTTTGGAAACTTGCAGCGGTGAACCCAGTCACCTCAAGTTCTCATTTCTCCATATACTCAGAAAGCATCATTGGTTCATCCAAGATACTCAAGGATGTTCTTAACATCAATCCAGTGACCATCACCTGGATTGGCCTGATTGTGTCTACATGTGCTAAAAGCATATGAGACATCATGTCACATACATGTCAAAACGTATGAACTCTGGGAGGGTGTCAGCAGCTTTCTAGATCTATCCCAGTAGATCTTTATTCCTAGAATAAAGTCTGTTTCTCCCAGGTATTTCATGGAGAATTTTAATGAAAGCCAAGCTTTCACCGTTTTTAGTATGGGAATGTCATTGCTAAGAAGAAATACATCATCAATGTATAGGACGGTCATTTTTAGTGCGCTCCCACTAACCTTCTTATATACACAAGAATCATATTCGTTTTGAATTAAATCATATACCATTATGATTACATCAAAATGCTGGTTCCAAGAATGCAATGCTTGCTTCAATCCATAAATGGATTGATTTAACTTGCAAACCTTGTTTGCATGTTTTGGAACGACAAAATCGTTAGGATGTTCTTTACATCCGCCAAAAGGTTTCCTGTTAAGGAAAGCGGTTTTGGCGTCCAGCTGTCACATTTCATAAATGAAATATGCAGTATTAGCAAGCATTATCCGAATGGATTTAATCATGGCAACAGGTGAAAAATTTTCATCGTAGTCGACACTATGTCGTTGACGATACCCTTTTTGTATAAGCCTATATGTGTACATTTGTATGTTGCCATCCATGTATGTCTTCCTTGAAGACACATATAGTACCAATAGGCACAGTGCCTTCTGGTAAATCAACCAGTGTCAAAACTTGGTTGGTATACATGGAATCCATTTCGGACTTCATGGCACTTTGCCATAAAAGGAGTCGATACCTTGTATCACTTCCTCATACGTAGCCAGTTCGTCTTCCTCAATAAGATTGACATCTACATGAGGTGAGATCAGAAACCCATACCTCCCAGGTTATTTTCTGACTCTCTCCGACCTACGCAGTTCTTGTGTATTCGAATATTATTGGTACAGTTTCATCCCTGATGAACTGTTGGTGTTCCATGAAGGAGTCGGTTCCTGGAACAGTATTACTCTGATTTTCATCGAGTTTTACTTTCTTCCCACTTACCACTGCATATAGGAATTCCTCTTAGGAAAATGGCATGGAGAACAACAATTACATTGTTCTCTTGTGAGTTGTATAAGTACTATATTTTGGTTTCCCTAAGAGAACCCACAAATAGGCACTTATCTAATTTGGGTTCTAGTTTGGTATCATCCAAACGTATGCCCAGCATTCCCAAATCTTCAGGAATAAGAAACCTGGTTTCTTTCCTGTTCATATATAATATGAAGTATGTCTAACAGATTTTAACGGAACCTTATTCAAAATAAATATTGCACTATTTAATGCGTATCCTCAGAAGGAAATTGGTAGCTCAGAGCGACTCATCTGTTTAAGTATTGTCCATCATGGTCTAACCTCAATGTTCTAATACTTTACCGGTCTGTTTTCATACTTCGTGTCGAAACTTTTTG